>CM042848.1:5214804-5327304 GCA_023653725.1 Bungarus multicinctus | reverse complement strand
TTCTGCCCAAAGGATCCTCCTTGTGAGAATGGATGTAGGAAAAGCATCAAACTAGGTGACTGGTGTTGTCAGGAACAAATATGCCATTCGTCTGTTTAGAAGCTACAGAAGGCCAATAACATGTTGTGGATAATAAGAACTTTTATTGAAAATATCATAATGCCCTTAAATAGATCAATATTTGGAATATGGCATGCAGGCCCCAAAGGTGCTTTTTCAAGACACAATTGGACTTTCTTTTTTTCTTTGAAAATGTTTTGCTTCTCATCCAAGAGCTTGGATCAGCTTTGACTGGATAGTGGGGAATCAGAATCAGAACAGAGCTGAAAGTCCCTTTGGAAGTCTTCTTCTCTATCCTTAAGCAGGATATCCTATACTTTTTCAGACAAATGACTGTCCAGTCTCTTCTTAAAAACCTCCAGTGACAAAGCACTCACAATGTTTGAAGGCAAGCTGTTCCACTGGTTAATTGTCCTCACTGTTAGGAAGTTTCTCCTCGATCCCAGATTGCTTCTCTCCTTGATTAGTTTCCATCCATTGTTTCTTGTCCTGCCCTCTGATGCTTTGGAAAATAAATTGAGCCCCTCTTCTTTGTGGCAGCCTTTCAAATACTGGAAATACTGTTATCATGTCACCCGCTAGTCTTTCTTTTCTCTAGATTAGCCAAAGCCAAATACTGCAACCATTCTTTATATATTTTAATCTCCAGGTCTTTAATCATCTTAGTTGCTCTTTCTTGCATTTTTTTCCAAAGTCTCAATTTTGTTTTATAATGGAAGGATTTATATTCTTGGAGGTTTATCTGTGTCTTCAGGGTCACCTGAATAGTACAAATGTGAGTGGAGACTTCTTGAAACTGCTGAAAGGACTGTGTTGTAGACTGGAAATAGATGATGTCTTATCCCTTCCTCTCTTTTGAGAGAGGGCTGTCCAATTTTGACATAGACGGTCTCTTTGACCCCCTCTTTCAAACCAGCAGTCCTCTCTGTCCAAAATGTGAACTTTACTGTTTTTCAAAAAGGAAAGAACAATAAATGAAGCAATGTTGTCATTCCATACGTTGCAGAAATATCTGAAGAGCTCAGAGGGATCTTCAGCCAACACAATCTATGTGCACACTTTAAACCCAAGACTATATTAAGGCAGAAACTTGCCCACCCCCAGGATAAAACACCCAGACACAAACTGAGCAATGTGGCATATGTAGTACAATGCAGTGAGACATGTGCAGATCTGCACACTGGAAAAACAAAACAACCACTTCATAAATGCATGGCACAACATAGGGGAACAAAGGACAAAATTCAGCAGTCCATCCTCATTTAAAAGACAAAGGCCACTCGTTTGAATACAGCATATGGAAGGACAACATTGCTTCGTTTATTGTTCTGTGCTTTTTGAAGACAGCAAAGTTCACCTGGTATTAATTAATTAAAATAATCATGATGATTATTTCCCTTAATTTTC
This sequence comes from Bungarus multicinctus, assembly GCA_023653725.1. Taxonomy (NCBI): domain Eukaryota; kingdom Metazoa; phylum Chordata; class Lepidosauria; order Squamata; family Elapidae; genus Bungarus; species Bungarus multicinctus. The sequence goes on along the minus strand of CM042848.1, from coordinate 5,325,837 downwards.
ACATGAAAATTAAAATTGTCAGCAAAATTTGGAGAGGCCCTGAGGCTTTGGGTGGGTGGGAGATAAGGACAACCTTGGAGCATCAACTTCTATATCCCTTTTTGTTTATAGAAAGAAGTCTGTGTGCGAGGAAAAAAGAGGGGGAAAATACATATGGGAATATCCAGGGGTGGGATTCTACCAGTTCGCACTTATTCGCTAGAACCAGTTGTTAACATCGTAAGCAGTTCGGAGAACCGGTTGTTAGAAGAAATTACTGGCCTAATCTTGTAAGGAAGACAGGAAGAAAACATTCTGGTGTTGCTTACAGAAACTGCCTCTCCATTAACCCTTATTACATTTTTGGCAGGACTAGACTTCCTGTCTCTGGAACTTCTCTGGAGTTTTTTTCTCCTCCTTTGCTGGTACCTTGCTTGTGCGGAGTGACCATTCAAAGTTACAATGGCGCTGAAAAAAGTGACTTATGACTATTTTTCACATTTACGACTGTTGCAACATCCCCATAGTCATGAGAGGCCAGGCGAGGAGATGCGTGCCTCGATGCAAGTGATGTTGAGTTGGCCACGCCCAGCCAATAACATGACCACCAAGCCATGCCCCCCCCAGTCACATGACCACCAAGCCACACCCACCACCTAAGCCACACCCACAGAACCGGTTATTAAAAAAATTTGAATCCCCCCCTGGGAATATCACTACTTTAGCACTAATCATTCTGTTCATGTGAACTTTCTCTTCGACGGCTAGATAAATGAATCAAGGCACTTCCAAATTATACAATGGGATTTTGGGCTATCAGGCATCATGTGTAGGAAAAAAGAGGGCAAAAAGCTCAAACTCAATCATCAGGACTATATTTAGGGCTGGATAAAAGTACAGTAATTTGCAGGGGGGATGTTTGTAGCACCAACTTCTTTCAAATTGCTTTCCAGTACTTGGCTTATATTTCTACCACGTGATTTCGTTCTTAATGTTTGATTGAAATCAGCAGCAGCTCTCCTCCTTCAGTTTTGCAGGAGGGAAAAAAAAATCACACATCTTAGGCTTGAAGGCACAGCATACTATTGAAGTTTTCTGAAGGATTTAAACTAAAGAAGGAAAAAGAAACAAGCAGAAAGCTCTGTCACTAAACCGCAGCAAAACTTTTAGAGTCCTGAACGGGAGATCAAATAAACCCTGCAGCTGCTAACTGATTAACAGCATCCATCCAGAAGGCAGACTATCACTACAGCCAGAAGGTGGCCCTAGTGCAGAGTATGATGCGGTGATACTGCGAACCAAACTTTTCTAGACCTTCCCAGGGTTCAGGAAGAGGGGAGCCCATAATATTGTTTATTAGCACATGCTCCTGCATTTCATGTGTAAATGGGGTGACTTCAGCCTGCCCAAATAAAGGTGCCTTAGGGGCATTATTCTTATTCTGGGCATTTGTCACAATCAAGAAATGCTAAGCATCCAAGTGCTAAGACAGAAGATCTATGTGGATCACTCAGACCCTTCTCGTTTTTATCCCTCTTCAGCTTATTTTTACCAAGCCTTTTTTTCTATATCTCTGTCATGCCCCTCTCAGAGTCTGAATCTGAGGAAGAAGCCAGATGGTTGACAGGGAGTAGGAGTGTGGTTCCGTTAGCTGTGGAAGAGGCGGTGGGAGTTACTTTATCCTGTGTTGTCATGGATTAGCTGTGTTCCTAGCGTCTTCCCAACCCTGTGAGTTTTGCCGTGCCTTCAAGCCTAAGATTCTGGCTTCTGCCCTGCCAAACTAATTACTTCAGTTTGGTCTGTTTGGACTTTAAGTTACAATTTGTGTTGCTCGTATTTTGGACTTAATTTCCTGCAGTCAAAGGCTGTCCCTGGGAGAGTTTTTCTCCAGCCAGAAGGTAACCTGGACATTGGGGGCAAAGTTGGAAATAATAAAAGGACTCTTATTGCTTATCTGACTGTGTTGCCTTTGTGCCACGCCCCGGATCATCACAATCTGTAAAATGCCTGTAGGGGGCGTGCATAAGCGCGCCAATCGTGCCAACTGTCCCTATCCTATTGTTCTTTATTTTTATTATAAGTATCTCTCTCGTGTATTCAAAACTATATTTATTCTTATACCTGTATCTTGTAAGCGATTGACAAATCAAATAAATACTAAAAAAAAATTCTTTCTACACACACACACACACAAACATACACACAAATGGTACATAAAATACTTAAATACATAAAAATAATAAATAAAATTACTCTCCAGCATAATACATAAATAGATATAGCTATGCTAGCATTCTCACAATAATATAATGAATTTCACTGGCCAACAAATTCATCTGACATGCAAAGAAGCATGTCACATGTATTTGAATATTAGCTAGTGTAGGATAATCATGGGCTAGCTTTCAGTTATCCCTATAGCAGGGCTGTGTCAAACTCCTGGCCTGCAGACTGGATGCATCACATGCTGGTCACACCCATGCCTGGTTCAGCAAAGGGGGAAAAGGCCCTGATATGTCATGTGATGCTGCCGTGATGATGTAAGTTTGACAACCCTGCCAAAGGTGGTATTCAGCAGGTTCTGACCAGTTCTGGAGAACCATTAGCGGAAATTTTGAGTAGTTCGGAGAACCGACAAATGCCACCTCTGACTGGAGATTTTACAGTATCCTTCCCCTGCCACACCCACCAAGCCACGCCCACAGAACCGGTAGTAAAAAAAATTGAATCCCACCACTGAACCCTGCTCTATAGGCATTGATGACTAATAATCTTTAATAGAAGTTTCTGGATCATACTAATGTGATTTTTAAAAAAATCTTGTTGACAAGTATGGATCTTCTAGTAAAGTATATATTATTTATCCAAAACCAACGAATCTAAGCTAAGTTGAAGAGGGAAATTGAGCCCAATATGCTCCTTTGCCTATTCTGTGAAACAGTCCTGTTATTTTTGGAATTAGAAAAAGTTAAAACAAAGTTATATCTTTGCTCATGCATTTTTATTCTGGCATAAAGTAAGTGGATATTTGGGCTAGTACAGAAAAGCTGCATTCTGCAGACAGAAAAGCTACATTCTGCCAATGTTTTGTGCCCAGAATGAGTAAAAGAAGCAAACAATTTACCTATTGCTGCTTGTGGCAAAAGTTGACAATTCTTTCATCTGTATTTACTTTATATATAATATAAATCAAGGATTTTCTTATTAATGTTACTGGCCACATTTTACATGTAACAGTTATACAATATTTTGCTAGACACTTTCAAAATTTATTTATTTATTTTGATTTGTCAATGGCTAACAAGATAGTAGGTATAAGTATATACATAGTTATGAATACATGAAATGGGTATATATAAGAAAAATAAAAAGAAACAATAGGACAGGGACGGTAGGCACGTTGGTGCGCTTATGCACGCCCCCTACAGACCTCTTAGGAAAGGGGTGAGGTCAATAGTACACAGTCTAAGGTTAAAGTTTTTGAGGTTTGGGGAAGAATATATAAATACATAATATATATAAATATATATATATATATATATATATATATATATATATATATATATATATATATATATATATATATATATAAATATATATATATATATATATATATATATATATATATATATATATATATATATATATATATATATATATATATATATATATTATATATATATATATATATATATATATATAATTGCAGCACCTGAAATGTTTATGAATTATTATTTTAAGATTATATGTTTTAAGACAAACCTTATATTCAGAATTAACAGCTGGACATTTGAAATGTTTGAAAAATCAATGCCCATGTGGTTTAGCTTTCAAAGAAAGTAATAATACGAAGAAAGAAGGATGCATTGAATTACTAAGGGGAGCATTTTAATAACGACATATAATTAAATATTAGAATAAAAATAATGCAATTATAATGAATGTTTTGAAAAACAGCACTTTCAAGGCATTTTAGTTTGCTACAATTTAAGAAACTGTTTTATGGCATTTTCCACCTATCCCCTAATATGGCAAGATTATTTGGACTTAAGACTCAATGGGAAATCATGCCCTCAGCTTCACAATCCAAAAATCAATGTGTGGATCTTGTGTTTTAAGGGCAACTGAAACAGAATGTCCTAAATATCCAATTGCTTGCCAGTGCCTGTGTTTAAAAGAGAGTACTGCTCAAGAAAACCAAAATCAAAATATAGTTCCACATAATTCACAATTTCATATATTACTAAGACAACATGGGATTTCACTACAGAGGAGTAATTTTTCAGCAGCTTCAGCAATATTATAAAGAAGAACAGCAAGGAAAAAGAACATTATTCATTTTTCTTTGTCCTGTCCTTTAGGACATTTCTGAGGACTGGGTCCAATAGAAGATGGCAATTACTCCAATAGTGATGATAATGAGAAGGATAAAAGTAAACCTGCTCAGAAAAAAACATCTTATGTACACATCTGAAAAAGACTCACAGTGGCATGGGCAAACTCCATGGAAGCATAAGGAGTGATAAGATAAGACATACCTGGCCATTGGAATTGAATAGTGACCAAAGGAATTGTCTCTGTATTTGGTGGATGAAGAGGAAATGAGAAGAAAGTTGTCAAGGACTTCAATTAATCCTCCAGGACCCTCCCTCCCTCCCACTCATTTATCAAACCCTTCCCTCCCTCTTCTTGCCTTTTTCCTCTCAATGTCTTTTAACCTTGTTAAGGCCAGTGGCCCTTATTGATTTTACATGGCTTTGAATTTAAAGAGAGACATCTTGAGTTAGTAAGGTCATTGAAAAGAAACTTGATGTTCTGTTCAGTGCCTAACTTGCCACTGAATGAGAAGCAGAGAGTGATAAATTATTCTATAATACAATATGCTAATGAATTCAAAAATACTAAAGGAACACATCAGTGCTTAACACCAACCTTCTGAATTGGGGTCCTGCTGAGTGAAATGTATACATCTGAGACAGTTAGAAAAAAACTTGCTCAAAACAATCATGTTAGACAAATACGGTCTAATGACACAGAAATTTTGAAGTATCCACTACAGCAAAACACTGATCCACATTGTTAGGATTAATTAGCTTCCTATTAGCATATAGGCTTAATTCTTATAATTATTTCTAAGACTTGGCCAAATCTAATTATCTGGTGCTGGGGATGAAAACCTTCTTTCTTAGCTCTGGCAATGATATACCAATAACAATGTTATGGATTCGTTCACCTAGATATGTGGAGAAATGTAATCTACTTTTCAAGTGGTGTAACTGTCAGGCTACTGAAGAAATGACAGATACACAGATCTGATAGTAACATTCAAAGGGATTTTTTAAAATGTATTGGTATTTATTTATCGTTCTCATTTAAGCAACAATTATATTAATGTAATAAATTTTGATTCATTTTAATTTCTGCATACTTTTTACTTGATATATATGATTAATGGATAAATATATTACCTGATCCTAACTCAGCCTAAACCCTGCTTATCATTCATTGTCTTTGATTTTTCTTGTATCATATCATATTACTCCCTTTACTGACCTTGGCTAAACTAAGCACAGCTGGCACCAACCTGTGGTGAACTTTAGGGGCCATCCAAGAAGAAGGCTATAGCAAACAATTTATGTTGTATGGCCAAGCAAATTGGGTGGATGAAGAAACTGAGCTCTACTTCAAACCATTTTTAATTATTTATTTTTACTTTTTCTCAGGGTACTATAAATTGGACAAATATATAGTAGCATCTTTAGATGCTGACATACAGCAGATCAGTGTTATTCATGGTTGAATAATATTTTTGGGGACTGAAAAGGGAAATGGACAGTTAAGAAATATGAAATATAAGTAAGTAAATAAATAAATAGTCCTGTAAGTGTAATGTGAAGGCTGCGGAGAAAAAAATAAAGCAAGGACAAGACTATGAGACTTAGTTCTCACATGCAGAGGAAGACAACCTGTTATCAAATCTGGCCTTTACCAAAATAAGAAACAGATGGAAACCAGGCCTCGAAAAGGGAATGGTTTGATCCATTGAATAGTGGGAGAAACAAGAACTTGAATATTGTTAATATAATTATAATTATAATTGGTGTCTCGTCTAGATTACTTCTGAGTTTGTTTATTTATTTATTTGTTAGTTTTATATACCGCCCCTCTCCCTGCAGGGACTCGGGGTGGTGTACAGCCAAAATTAAAAACACAATGCAAATACAATATTTAAAAACAATTAAAAAGATTAAATAAAGTGGCTAAAAGGTAAAACTCAATCGAGAATATAAAACTAAAACCAATTAAAAACCAATTTAAGACCCTAAAAAACCCTGCGCCAGACCGGCTTGATGAAATAGGTAAGTTTTCAACGCGCGCTGGAAGGTCAAAAAGTCAGGGATGGTCCTCATCTCCGGGGGCAATTCGTTCCAGAGGGAGGGTACCCCCAAAGAGAAGGCCCGCACCCTCGGGGTCATCAACCGTCCAGCCAGCAACACCCCGAGGAGACCCGCCCTATGGGAGCGCACTGGGTGACGGGAGATCGATGGCAGCAGTAGGAGGTCCCGTAAGTACCTAGGTCCCAAGCCTAGGAAGTTGTACCTGTATTATGAATACACTAGTTCAGAACAACTGCTATACATATATTAAGCTGAGCTCCCTTTGCTAGAATATAATAACGACAGTACTTTTTTAGTCTGGTTCAGCAAAAAAAATCATCCTTTTTAAGGCAATACTTTTATTGAGCAGTCCTCTATTCTTAAAAAACATTAAGTAAATAAGAACAAATTGTGAACTTTACATTAAGAAATAAAATGTGAACATAGCACAGCCTCAAACTCATCTCCTTTAATCAGACTAAGATTAATGAAATTAAATGCTTGTTTTACTGAAATTTGATTTCTAAAAAAATATATTACAGTATTCATAACTTGGTCACTCAACTCTTTCTACAGAAAATACATTTTGAAAATTGTATGATAATTTATGCTTAGCAATAAAAGCTGCAGTTGAGAATATGGAGAGAATTTGAAGGTTTGGCTGAGATCTACTATAGTGTTTTCTACTTTAAATATATCCCTTTGCCAAATATATTTTGAATGTTTATTTCTTATAATTTACAAGTATCGCTTAAATATAAATCGTAATTTATTTTCTCCTTTCAAATAGTCTCAACCGAAGCATGGAATTCAGTGTACCTTTAATTGCATGGCTTTTCTTTTTACCATCTCTGTTTTCCCAACATTACTGCCTTTGGCACCCCTATGAAAATCACCCCTTTCACTAATCACAGAGCAGCACACAATAATATTTATAAAAGCCAAAAAGAGTAAGAAAAGAGAAAGACAAAAAAAGAACCATAGGGCCCCAAACTATCATTAATCTCTCTTTGAAATAAAGTAACAAAATTAATCATTCTCATTTATCATAAAATACATGATAAATATGTAAGTAGTATTTTGTGATTTCTTAGAAGACTATAATAGGTGGAAAGTTAATGCCAAAATCTTGGACTTGTCGATTTAATTCAAAGGACTTTTTTAGGTATGGCTCCCATCTTTGAAATGTAGACTTGGCCAAAATACACTGGTTTTTCTTTCTTTTTCTCTCTCCTCCTTTCTCCTTTTAATGCTGTTCCCTGATGGTGAGCTGAGAAAAATAAACATCCCAGGGAAAAGATGGAGGCGTGATCAGGATCCACATATGAACTTGTTGCTTTGGGAGCAATAGAGGAAATTCACACCGTTTTGTAGAATAGTTGAGTTTAAAATGAAGGAGGGGGATTCTTTTCTCTCTGCTCTATAGGATGATGTGAACTAATCAGCAGACAGTGCCCTGTCATAGAGCTATTTCCGCTGCTTGCTAAAAGAACTGTAGATTAATGGATAAAGAAGGTCTGTGGTAGGGTCACACTGATATGGATTCAATGTGTAGAGCAGCTTGTCAGATGCCTGCTTGAATCAAATCTAACCTTTCTTGTTGAAGGTTGCCATTTACTCTATTCTTAGTGCCTCGATTTATCTTCCTCCCAGAATTTTCACATTAGAAAAAAAGAGGCAAATTTAGCATCTATTTAATTTTTAGAGAACCAAATTTAAGAGAACCAATTTCATTACCAGGAAGAAAACTGGAGGTATTAAAGACAGCAAAACATGGAGATCACCTGAAGGGACACTATATCTATTTCACTGTAATATTCAGGGTCTTTTTTTTTTCAAAGAAAGGCTAGGTTACTTACATACAATTATTTTATTTTGAGGAAACTTTGAACAAAAGGGTCTTCATCCTTTTATGAATCAGTACAGATCACTTTTTTCTTTTAAGATATTTTAAAATTAATAATGTAGAACATGAAATTCTGAAAAATTGACTTATATCTAGGAAAATTACTTCCTGCTGTCATTTAAATTATGACTGCCCTCTATAAAAGTGTCTTTAGGTGTATTAATTGAATTCCACACTATTTTCCAATAATAATCTGTAAAGTTCATCTGTCCATTCCTCCTAGGATACCTACTGTGTACGAGTGAAGAACGTATCTATTTCAGTAGCTTAATTTATTTTCATGATTCACTGATAATGACTGTCATGCAGGTTGTACATCAGAATTAACCTTCATTTCACTGAGGTATATTACGATGACAGTCCACGACACATTTCACCTACACAAAGGGCATTTTCTTCCCTTTTTATAATCATCTTCAGCAGCTGAAGATTGTTAGATAGCCGATTAATTTTCATAGGAAATCAAGTGCGGACTCCCAAAGCAGAGCCAGTGTGCATTCTCTTGCTAAGTGAGTGACTTCGCTAGTAATTATGTATGTTTTTAATTGCATTTTTGCAAAAACTTTCAAGGCTACATTTTTGCCTACAATGTCATTCTGAGATCTCCATCCTGGCCCCAAAGAAGGCAAGGAAGCACTAAAGCAAATCTATCAGGGTTATCAGAATTGTAGCATTTAATTTCTCAATAAACCATTAAATGACAGATATAAATTCACCTATTTGCTGTGGTTTCTGAGAGGTGAGTTAATTGGGGACTTGGCATCATTCTGTGATTGACATCTTTTGGACTATTTTTTTTCTCAAGCCGCTTTTGAAATCTCAGGCACGTCGTAGGCTACACCATTAAAAAGAAGGAAAATGAATCCATGTAAATTATGGACACATTTTACTCATTTAAGGCAGGTGCAGCTTTAAAAAGACAATCTTATGTGTGTTTACTCAGAAATAATCTCTGCTTATGAATGAAGATTAGCCTCAGATAGATAAATGTAGGGCTGCAGCCATAAAATGTAACAATTCTTAAGCAAGCAATTGCAGAACATATAAGAGAGTCGTTGCATGACATCTAGGTATTTTATACATAGGACAAATGGGAATTGAGTAAAATTATTTTAACTGAAAAAACATTTCAGAGAAAGATTAAATAAACCCTTCTCTCAGCAGTATGTCCAACATTTCTCAGATAAAAGCTTGACTTTTTCTATTTAATGGTTTATTTAATATGCTTCTGCAAGAGAAATATTGATCTCTGGTTTAGATTAAAACAGGTATTAAACTAAACAGTAAGGTAAGGTATAAAGGAAGAAGTACATCACATGGTTCAAGTGAAGAAGAGCTAAGGAGATATGAAGGAAAAATAGAAATCATCCTAGAGACAATGCAAACCAAGTTTTTAATTTCTTCATGTGTCACCAGGGCACTTCCAACACAAGTACTCAGTATCACTAGACTTAGTTGACAATTATCTCTCAGTCTTGGCAAAAGCAGTAGAGCAGAATTTAAGATAATCTGGAATGCTGGTAAATTCCTTATTAACTTTGGACTTTGAGAGCAGATGATATGAAATATACATCTGAAGTCAGTTCACTCTCTCGGAGCCCTAGAATTAGGCTAGACACAGGGGGGGATTTTCTAAGTTATTGGAGTACCCTTTTTCCTTCTAGCTTGAAGAAAGAGTTTTTCAACATCCTTCCCTCCTTCTTATTGGCAGATATGCCAATATTCCTATAGTTTAATGCACTTGCCCTTGTAATTGAAACAATTCAACATGTCCTTTTTATTATAACTTTTATAAAGATCTTCTAAAGAATGTTATAATCCCCCTTTTCTTACTAAGCACACTTGGAAGAATGGGTGATTTTTACACCCTTCTTGTACCATAAGACTCAAACTATGTACATAATGGCCAAATGTGTTGCTTTCCTCTTGTTGTTTGATTTTATGTGTTTGAATCTATTTTGTTGATCTCTGATCAAAAAGAAAAAAAATTAATTTGGTTACAAATACTTTTCTAGGTGAGAAATATAAGAAAGTTACAATATGAATTCTAAAACAATAGAGAGAGAGGAAAAGAGAAAATAGAGAAAATACACACCCGTAGTACTTCCTTACCAATCAAATCAAATCTCAGTCCTGCTGATGTTACATGATTATACAATTATAGGGCCACCTGGATGTTGGAAAACTATTAAATGTCATCTTGAAATAAAAAAAATCCCCTGAAGAAATGGCAATATACTGTATGTTGCATTCAGAATAATGTACAGTTTGATCATACACATGGAACAAAGACAGGGTGGACTTTTATTAAGCAGTAAGTCTAACATGCCAGCTTCATGCATTTATATACAGCAGTTATTGGGCTGCAGCTCCTTTAGCTGATCAGAGATATTACCTAGGAGCTTAAAAGCAAAAGCACCAAGAACTAATTAATATATGTTAGTGAAGTCCTGCTCATATGCTGTCATGATGCTCTACTCCTGCCAGTTAGGGTTGTGATTGTGACTTATATCTGTAGAGATTCTCAGTCATCCAGTCATGGTTGTCTCAAAGATGCTTTTTCAAAAGGCAACTGAACTTTGTTTTTTGCTTGAAGAGATTTCGTGCCTTATCCAAGAAGGTTCTTCAACCTTCTTGGATAAGACATGAAATCTCTTCAAGCAAAAAACAAAGAAATTCCAGTTGCCTTTTGAAAAAAAACCTTTGGGATGATTGTGACTTATCCTTCTGCCACTGCCATTTTATCCTTCAAAGGGGAGCCCAGGAAATGTTATTTCTGACATGGCAAAGTATTCTCTTCTGCTTCATGAGCGTACCCTCTGTTTTCTGCATCAATCCATTTTTCATTATCTAGACTCCAGTTGTAGCAACTTGCTAGCATAGTTAGTAAAAAGTGCTAAAATGCAGAATTCCTAGTTGGCTAACGCTGAAAATCACAGGAAAGCAAAAACAGCTTGGTATCATAATGACTGGGAAACATCTGAGGATTTTCAATTCATTTGCTTACATTTTTCAACAACTAACATCTCTGCTGCACAGCTTCTTACAAAAGTGCTCTTGGGAGCTTTGGCAAAACAGACAATGTTCACAAATATGCATGCAGAAATACATAGAGCTTAGGAAAATGCAACGCTAGCTATTCCTTTCCTTCCTTCCTTCCTTCCTTCCTTCCTTCCTTCCTTCCTTCCTTCCTTCCTTCCTTCCTTCTTCCTTCCTTTCTTTTAAATTATGAATCAAGTAAGTGATTCTGTTATGACCTAGGTGGTCAAGGCAAGGTAGATCTCTAGAGAGTTCTTTCTCTCAACAAATGTTCCAGCCAACAGCTCTCCAACGACCATTAAGGCTCCACCCCCATGCTACCCTGAAGGCCGAGTACTTGAATCTCACCTCTGTTCCATTTCAGTTAGTTTATTGGAGGTATAGGCACACGGCTGTAATTTCCCCTCCTCATTTTCCTGAAGCAGGACTGCCCCCATTGCCACATCACTGGCATTGGCCTGGATCACAAAGGGTTTCTCTGGGTCTGCGTGTTTAAGCACCCACTCGGCTGAGAACAGTCTTTTCAGCTTTTTGAATGAAGCTTAGTATTCCAGGGTCCATTTTAATGGTTGGCTAAGTTTTGGCTTATCCTCCCCTAGTCTTTAACAAGTTGGTGATTGGGAGGGTGATTGGAGTGAAGGAGGAGATGAATTGCCAGTAAAAGTTAGCAAACCATAGAAAGCTGTATAGCTGTTTTGAGGGGCCTCCCATTCCAGAACTGCTCACACCTTTTTGGGACCCATTTCTATCCCTTGGTGGAAGATTTGGTAACCCAAACAATCAATTTTATCTTGATGAAACTCACACTTAGACAGTTTGGTATAGATCTTGGCAGCCCTGAGTTTTTCAGGACCCCCCGTACTAACTTTACATGCTCAGCCTTTGTTTCAGTAAAGATTAATATGTCATCAAGATACACCAGAATACCCTTGTACAGGTGTTCATACAGCACCTCATTTATCAGCTGCATAAACACTGCAGGGGCTCCTTGAGTCTGAAGGGCAATATATTGAACTGAAAGCATCCCAGTGGGGAGTTAAAATAAATTTTCAACTCATCCCACTCCCTGATTTGAATCTGGTGCTTGCCTCCTTCAAATCCAGCTTAGAAAAAATCCTTCCCTTTGAGAGGTGAGCATAGCATGTCTTTCATCAGGGGAAGAGGGTACATATTTTCCACAGACATAGCATTTAAATTTCTATAATCAACACATAAGCGCATTGAGCCAGCCTTCTCTCAGAAAGGACAGGGGCAGTAACTTTAGGTCTGTGGTGGGCTGGAGGAATCTACGCTGTAAGTTCTTATCTATGAATGTGTGCATCTAGCTCCCAGGGGGTCATGGAGTAAAGTTTCGGTTTTGGCAGTTTGCACCCAGGAGGATCTCAATGGCAGTCTCTGGGCCAGTGAGGGGGAAATTCGTACAAGCCTGATTCACTGAACACATCTGCTAAGTCTCAAGGGGGTTGCCCTTCATTGCCCTTCACTGACTCACTATGGGAGGCAGCTGCCACTTCCTTCTTTCAGATGCCTCCTGCCGCTCATCGCTCTTTTCATGGGATCTCCCCCTGGTGTGGGACCTGGAGAGTCCCCTTGGTCCAGTCCATTCTTGGGTTCCACTTTTTTAGCCACATCAATCCCAGAACCGGGGACCATTCCATGCAGGGGGTCACTATAAAAGTAATAGTCTCTGAGTAGCCCTCTTTGATCAGTTACAGAAGTTCAGCAGCAAAAGTGGCTGGGTTGGCAGAAAGATAGTTTTAAGCTGTCGGAGGTGGATTCCCAGTTCTCCCACTAGGGTTGGGCTAAGCAGGCAGCAAGTGCACCAGAGGTGGCATATTCAGCAGGTTCTGAGCAGTTCTGGAGAACCAGTAGCGGAAATTTTGCATAGTTCTGGAGAACCAGTAGCGGAAATTTTGCGTAGTTCTGGAGAACCAGTAGCGGAAATTTTGAGTAGTTCTGGAGAACCAGTAGCGGAACTTTTGAGTAGTTCAGGAGAACCGGTAGCGGAAATTTTGAGTAGTTCTGAGAACCGGTAGCGGAAATTTTGAGTAGTTCTGAGAACCGGTAGCGGAAATTTTGCGTAGTTCGGAATACCACCTCTGACTGGCCCCACCCCCATCTATTCTCTGCCTCCCGAGTCTCAGCTGATCGGCTGGGTCTTCTTTTGTTGCCCTGCACAGGAGAGCAGAGCTGGAAAGCAGGTTAGTAGGGTGGGGTGGGAATGGAGATTTTACAGTATCCTTCCCCTGCCATACCCACTAAGCCATGCCCACCAAGTCATGCCATGCCCACCAAGCCACATCCACAGAACCGGTAGTAAAAAAATTTGAATCCCACCACTGAAGTGCACCCTGAGTCCACTAGGGCTGTCAGCTTTACTTTCCTACCCAAGACTGGAATCAGCAGTTCTATAGGGATAGTGATGGGTTCAATTGTCCCACTTACCAGGGGGTCATCATCATCACTGTCCAACTGGTATTGGCCATCAGCTGGTGGAGTTCCCAGCTCTGGTTGGGGCACAGCCCAGAATTCTATGACCTCATGGCTCTTGAGAGTGATGTTCCTGGGGTGCTGCAACAACTTTGTTGGCCTTCCCCTGGATTACTTCTCTCCCTTTCGGATTGGGGTTTTGGCACAGCATTCTGCAGTCCAGTGACCTTTCTTCCCACATTTGAAGCAGTATCCTTAATCCAACTCATCAATATCTCTTCTCGCCAATACACACGGCATGCCAGGTCTTGGAATTCCTCTGTGTATTTGCCTACCAGCCGGCGGCCTTGCTTCACATTTCTTATGCGATCTCTGGCTTTGCAGTCAGCAAGGGGAAGTCTTCAAACTTCCATCTTAGGGACATCATATATTGGTTAAAGTTTTGGAGCTTGGAAGCATCCGTGTTATGGAGGGTTACCATCCATCGGGCTGCAGCTTCTTCCAGGGCTAGGGTCATAACTCTGACTCATGTCTCTTTGGTAGTGAGATACTCTCATACTCCTGCATGTATGTGAGTACATGTGCTAGAAAGAATCCCAGCTGTTGGGGGTCTCTGTCAAACTTGCTACCCAGGGTGGCACTTTTCATTCCAGAGGGGGATACTTCCTGATACGTCCTGACCAGGACCTCTCCGTGGGGGATTCATTGGACTAATGTCTGTTTCCTCCATGGTCCCTGCAGCTTCAGCAGACTTCCTCACCACTGGGGACTCCCTTCATACTTTTACAGCTCCCGTTACTCTGCGTCCTTGCCCGTCACACAAGCAGTATCACTTTGGACCCGCATGCTCTGGAGGGTTTATGGCTTGCTTCATGAGGTGGTCAGACCAAGCTGGGGCTTCTTCCATCTTGTGGTCATTGTAGAGGGTTTCCAATTCATGCTTCCACCATGTTGCCAACTGCCTTGGGTAAAGGTGATTCCCTTGGCTCTGCCATCCCAGTCTTCCTTCTTCCCCATGCCTATGGACCACAGCAGCTTGGTGCAGCTTCTCGAGGCAATGTCCTCAGCCAATACCCTGAGGGTCTCCTCATGTTGGGCTTTGGTGAAGCTCTTCCTCCAACTCTTAGCTTCCTCGTGGTCACTGCCCTGGGTGGACATTGTATGCAGGGTCCCCATGGTAGGGCTGGAGCCTCTTCAGGTTGACCAATTTGTAGATCCTGCCTCTCCAGTCTTCTCAAGAAAACAGAACTCTTAAAACAATTATCATTTCAAAAGGAATTTTTATTGAAAGTGACATTCAAGGGAATGTTGGCAGGATCTGAAGCATTAGGTTAAACTGCTACAAGCAAAGTCCCTCCCAATGTCCAGTTCAACATCAAGTCAATCCCAAGGTGCAAAGATGTTTTGAGAACCTTGGCAGTGAAGGTGACAATTGTCAACTCTCAGGCGCTTTGGTTTCATTTTCTCCAGTAGTGAGATAAAGCAGATGACTCAAAGCACATTCTTGTCTCCCACTCTGTGATGGCCCGAGGCACTCACGTCCCCATTCCCTATTTCCCACAAGGTATAGCAAAGCAAAGTAAATGAAACTCCATGCAAAGAATCCCCCTCCTACCAGGATGACAATTTCAGCCAACACCTTTATAAATAATTTCCTGAAATCAGATGGGGACATGCACCATTATGCCTTTAAGTTATTGTCAACAGGTAATGTACCAGCATCACTTCATTCTCCAAATCACTTGTGTCTTGGTGTATCCAATTTGCCACACTGTCCAAGTATACATTCTACATCTTGAGCCCAAAATGTACCACTTTTCCTGTTCTTTCTGGGGATGGATTCCCTGAAAAGAATTCGTTGACTGTCCATGGAGTTTTAACTAGAGAGATATGATACTTTCTAATCACTGATTTCGGTAATACAAACAGTGCAATAATATCTACAGCTTTGATTCATCAGCACTAGATGAGGAGTTACAACCTGAAAATGGTATGCAATTTGTTTTTGTTATTTATCTCATCCATATGTTAACCAATCTTCTAAACTCATGGCAGCTTACAATGTATTAAACTTGTATATATCGAACTAATCAAAGTTCAAACATAATAAAGTGTTAAAATACAATACTCAGTAATAACTGGTCATCTAGGAGAGTCAAAGGAAGTATATTAAAATGACCCTAACTAGTAAAATTTGTAAGATTTCTTCTTGCACTAAAACTCTGTTTAGAGTTTCTAGTTCTGTTCTGATTAGGAACTATGCTCCCATTAATTTGAGGCTAATATTCTTTTGGCACAGATGAAGCCTTTCCTGAGCCTTAGTAAATCCTAAGAGCATTAAACACTACAGGGCTACACTACATAATAATGTATCTTTTTCTTTATTACTTTGCTTCAATTACTCTGATATATACATTCTAGTTTTTAAATTGATTGATTTAGCATGGAAAATGTTGAGTGATTAGAGCAGAATTGAAAAGCAGCAGCCTATACATCTATCACAACCTTACATGATCCTGTGTTTAGTTATAAAGTGGCTTTTGGGATGTTTTAAAGGTTTGTGGAATTTTCGTTATATCCTTTGTTATAGTTTAATGTTCATAAATACATATAACTGTATGCACACTTGGAAACCATAAACTAATTGTCATAACAATTGTCTGACAATTTGTAAGCAAAAGGCACAATAGGGCTCCTGCTGTGTAAAAAAAAAAAAGATTGGCTGACAAAATTACCCAGGGCACAATTATATTTCCTCTCCAGGAACCTATAGCAGAAAAAGAAAATCTAGATATTTAAGATTTCAACTTCATCTATTCAGTGGACCAAACATTAACCATGTATAGATTCGAATCCTTCTAGCAAAAGCCATTGTCTTCATTTCATGATGATTTCCAATCCTTCTTTTGAAGGAGACAAGGATTTTTAGGACTTTTTTTAGCCCCATCAATATGTGGGGAGGAAAATATGTGGGGAGGAAAAAAAATGATCAAATCATCTGTTTTTAAGGCTAGTCCCCTCCTTAACAGCTTTCAGAAAATCATCAGAGTTGAATTGTATTATAACGAATAGTTAACAGTGCAAATGTTGGGGAAAGAGATGAGAGATAAACCAAGATAATGGAAATTAAGAAAAGATTAATGAGAAAAGTTAGGAAATGAGCATATCTAAGAATTAGCAAATTGATTTTTTTTTAATGCTGGAATAATATTGCTTTTTTCGTATTGTATAATATTCTTAGTTCATCAAGTAAGAAAGACAAAATTGTTATAAACTCATTATAAAGGGGTGAGTGGGAGGAACATTCTTCTTCTAGTCCTGTAACAATATAAGTGTGATATTTGATTATGATTAATTTTCATGGACATATCATTAATAGTTATATAGTTAGCTGACCTGAAAAAAAATCTGGTCCTAATGGAAACTGTGATACTCTGCTTTGATGAAATATATAGACTGCCCAAATGTACCATAAAATTAGATTTTATCAATTATTGGTTTTAAAAGGTATATATTAATGATTATTCCAGATATTTTAATCTAAGGCTGGTTATCACTATTAATTTGGCTCTTCCAGGTCTATTTCTTAACATTTCATGCATCTTTGGTATTCTCAACGTTTAGAGCAATATTATTCTTTCTCCTGATTATTGATTTTAAGGCTCTCTAGAAAATATTGCAAAAGAATATTCTTAAACATATTCTTTAAAAAGAATATTGTCTTTCTAAATGAAAAAAGTCAGAAGGAAACCACCACCATTTTACCTATTTAGTTAGGACTGCATATCAATTACAACTACTTATACCTTTGGGCTTGTCATACTGTTGGAAGTTGATTTCCAAGCTTTTATGAATTCCAAGATCTGCCTTTACGATCTGAGAGGACAAGGTGGTGTTCCATATACTCCTGAGGAAGGCAAGTCTAAATGTATTGCTGGTCTTCCCATGTAACAGCAAACAGATACTGGTAAAAGCCAGGTCCACCAGAATGCTAAAAGAATGCTGCAACATCTACTATGAAGATGGTTGCTGAAGCTCGTATTCCGATGATGATAATGGCTGGTTTGGTATCACTGGAGCCAGGGGTGGGATTCTACAGGTTCTCACCTATTCACTAGAACCGATTGTTAACTTTCTAAGCAGTTCAGAGAACCAGTTGTTGGAAGAAATCTCCTTTTGTTTTTTTCCAGCCTTCTTACATTCTTGGCAGTAGGCCTAGACTTACTGTCTCAGAAGGAGGTGTGTTTTTTTCTTTGCTGGTACTTTCTTAAAGGGGAAGGGTTGTTTTAAGCTTTTTACACTGCTGTTGGGAGGAAATACTCCCCTGTTGGAGTTAGCATTTTGAAGGAATAATTGAGTAATGAAACAGAGCTGCCGGAAAGAAGCTTTTAATGACAAGGAACCAAGATGAGGGACATTCAGCAAGGCTTCTTGGCTAGCTAGAAAGACTGACATTCAAACATGAGTTTACATACCCTTTTTGAATTTTGATCTAAAACTGGTGACCATTCAAAGTTACAATGGCACTGAAAAAAGTGACTTATGACCATTTTTCACACTTACAACCATTGCAGCATCCCCACTATCATGGGAGGCCAGGCAAGGAGAAGTGCCCCTTGATGTGAGTGACATTGTGTTGGCCACACCCACCCAGTCACATGACCAGCAAGCCATGCCCACCAACTAAGCCACGCCCACAGATCTGGCTGTTAAAAAAATTGAACCCCACCCCTGACTGGAGCCCTAGGTACTGTATCACCAGAGGTGGTATTCAGCAGGTTCTGACCAGTTCTGGAGAACCGGTAGTGGAAATTTTGAGTAGTTCAGAGAACCGGCCAATACACCTCTGACTGGCCCTGCTCCCATCTCTTCTCTGCCTCCCAAGTCCCAGTGATTGGCTGGGTCTTCTTTGGTTGCCCTGCACAGGAGAACGAAGTTGGAAAGCAGGTTAGTGGGGTGGGGAGGGAATGGGGATTTTGCGGTAACCTTCCTCCTGCCACGCCCACTGACCCACACCACGCCCACCAAACCACACCCACAGAACTGGTAGTAAAAAAATTTGAATCCCATCACTGTATGTCATGTATGCATTCATGAGCCTCAGATCACGCAGAAAACAAAAAATGGGATTGCCTTCTGAATCAGTCTGGAGTTTTTGCTCCAGGAAGATTGGAATGTTACAAGGGGAAGTGTACTTTCAGAGGACCCTTTGCACCATGTATGTCTTGATTAATTGGTTCAATTGCCTCAGCCATGATTCTGTATTGGGGGATGCAAGGAGGTGGTGCTGCTTTAACCATATTTTTATTGAAGTGGCTCCTTTAAGGAAGCCCACCTCAGTGGAGTCCCATCCCCATAGTGAAGGGGGAAGGTCCTATTGATCAGGGTACAATTGGTTTGAGGTGGCTGGAATGGTTGTGCAATGGATGTATTTGCCTGGAACACTTTATTGTTGCTCCAGGTTTGCATAGGAGATCCCTGCCTAGCAGGGACAAGCGAAACTGAGGATAAATAGTGAGCAAATGCTCCAAACCCACATATCATTGGTGAATTCTACAGGCATTATTTTATCCCCTACTCCAATGATATTATCCCTGGATCCTAGCACTACCAACTTTCTAAAAACGATGGATATGTGATTAATGATGACATGGCTCTATTATCCACCAGGCACTTGTATGTTTTATCCCCTACAATGAGGGAGAGGAGAGGCCCTGCCTTCATGACCATTCCTCAAGGGAATGGCGAAGCCAAGTGAAGGTGGCCCTCAATTCTGCCGGCTCTGGGCTGAGTAATAAAGTCCTGAAGTCATCTTCAAGTTGCACATGGTAAGAAGACCTGAGGTTCTCTTTCTCATTTGAGGTAGTGGGTTCCTTGGGAAATGGGGTTCTTGGAGGGGGGAAATGACTCCTAGGTCCTGAAAAATAAACTCCCTACAGTCCCTTCTTAGATGTCCCCTCCTTCCATGCCTGAAGCAATGGGGGCATCTTATTCCTAACCCCCCCTTTCTTTGCACCATGAGGATCAGGGCTGATTATCTGAGAGAGGAGGGTTTGGACACCTCGTGTCGTTTCACATGGCCACAAACAGTTCTAAATCTTCCCTTCTCTCTGTTCTCCTTTTCCTACCCTTTTCCCTTTCTTTTTCTGCTTCCTTCCTCTATTTCTCTTCCCCCCTTTGCTCAAATACAAAATTTGCTATTCTATGTAGTTCTGATATCTCCAACCTAGACCTGATAGATGCAATTCTGTGGAAATGGTCCCAGATGTCATTGACTGACTGAATGAATGCTGAGGCCAGGACCTATTGGTCTTTAGGACTGTTCACATCTAAATGGGCAAAAACAACCCCCACCTCTAGGAGATGGACCCAAAAGGCATCTGGCATTTTGCCTTCTCTTTGCAATGTGTCCTGAAACTCAGGCCAGTTTAGCATCTTTTATCCTATCTCATTTAGTGCTTCTAATACGTTCTCCTTTGCCCTGCCATATTTGTCCCAATGGGTAGCTGTTGTCAAGGTTCCAACTGACAAACCCAATCCAGCTAGCACTGATGAAGCAATCCAATCTCTTTATGGAACATTTGTATTGAGTACATCATTTCGGCACAGAATGGGAGCAAAACCAGATCTGAATACTTCCCACATAGACCACATTTATTTCTGCTGCCCTCTAAGAATTGTCCTCATGTCAGCAGTGCTGATCGCACTGCAAAGGCTTTTTTCTCCCATACTACCCATCGCCTCTCTGTCTCATTTAGCTTTTGGGACATATAAGCACATAGCTGTGGTTTCCCCTCTATGTTCATTTGGAAGAGAACTGCTCCCACTGCCATGTCGCTGGCATCTGCTTGGATCACAAATGGCTCCTCAAGGTTTGGATGTTTTAGGACCATCTCAATTACTAATAATCTCTTAAGCCTCTCAAAAGGGGCTTGACATTCCATTGTCCATTGGCTGTCTGGGCTGGGGTTTCTCTCCTCCTCCCCAGTTTTTAGCAGTTCCCTGTAATCTAAAGGGCATCATCCTGAATTGCTAACATCCCAGTGGGTAATTGAAGGCTGTTTTCCATTCATTGCCTTTGTTAATTCTCACTCAAGGTCCAGTTTGGTGAACACTTTCCCTTTAGCCAAATGTACCAGCATGTCTTTCATGAGGGGAAACAGGTACATATTTTCTATGCACACTCTGTTTATCTCTCTAAAACCTATGCATAATCTCAGTGACCCATTTTTTTCTCTTTAAATAATACTCGGGTGGCCACCCAGGATTTTGAGAGCTATATGAATCCCCTTGCTAGGTTTTTTATCGATATATTCCTCCCCATGTCATTGAATACATCTTAAGTTTTGGGAGTTTTGCCCCTGGCAGGATCTCAATGGCACACTCCATGGGGCAATGAGGAGGTAGGACGTTGCATGCCTTCTTGCTAAATGCTGCCACTAAGTCCCAGTACTTGATTGGGATAGCTTGTACCCAGGGGTGGAATTCTACCAGTTCAAATCTATTCGCTAGAAATGGTTGTTAACATTTTAAGCAGTTCGGAGAACCAGTTGTTAGAAGAAATTACTGGCCTAATCCTGTAAGGAAAGCAGGAAGGAAACATTCTGGTGTTGCTTACAGAACTGCCTCTCCGTTAACCCTTATTACATTCTTGGCAGAACTAGACTTCCTGTCTCAGGAACCTCTCTGGAGTTTTCTTTCCGTCCTTTACTGGTACTTTGCTTGTGTGGAGTGACCATTCAAAGTTACAATGGCACTGAAAAAAGTGACTGATGACCATTTTTCCCACTTATGATTGTTGCAGCATCCCCACAGTCATGAGAGGCCAGGCGAGGAGATGTGTGCTTCGATGTGAGTGATGTTGAGTTGGCCATGCCCAGCCAATAACATGACCACCAAGCTATGTCCACCCAGGCATATGACCACCAAGCCACACCTACCACCTAAGCCATGCCCACAGAACCGGTTGTTAAAAAATTTGAACCCCACCCCTGGGTGTTTATCTTTTGCACTGGTTCAGACACCACCTCTTTCTGCCTGACTCCTCTCTTCTTTCCTCTCTGCTGGCTGGGATCACTCTGGTTTCTCTTGGGCTGACAGGGGGTGATGGTTCCACTTACTAGTGGGTCACCTTTCCCTTCATTGTCATTCTCGTAAAAGTTCAGCTGGGGATCACATTCAGTTGGAGTTCCCTCCCCTTCACTGCTGAGGGGGGAGAACTCTACAACTTGGAATACCACTCTAGAATTTTCCTTTTCCCATTTGGCTGGCTTCTTTCACTTTGCTGGGCTTGTGGTTCTCAAGGTTATAACAGGTGCCAGTGTTGGGCAAGTTGCAGCTGTGTGGCCTTCTTGATTGCATCAGAAACACAAGTGGGACCCGTGTTCTGGAGCTTCAAATGAAGTTGAGTTTTTTGTCGCGGGGCTCTTCTGACCAAGCGGATGTCTTTCTTGACTCCTTGTTGGACGCTTTCCATCCCTCCACTCTGTTTGTAATCCAGTAGATCCAGTTCCACTCTTATTACCATTTAGTACCAGTCGTGGATCCATTCAGGAATCCCTCGAAGCAAGTAGGTGTAATACAGCTCTCGGTTTAGTGCATCTCAGAAGGAGTGGATCAAAAGCAGCTCTGGCCAGTGTCCGAGCTTCCCTATTAGTCTTCGGAATTGCCAGACATATTTGGCCACTGGTTTATTCTCTTGCTTGATGGCATAGATGTCAGATTCTGCTTGCAGGACTAGTGTTGTTGTGCCTGAAGCAGTCTTTGGGTTCAATTAATCAATAATCAAAAGTACCAACTTTTGGGCAAATTTTGTTCCTGGCTTCTTTACTGAGCAGATTCCATTTTTACATAAACCTGCATGTGTGCCTCTGTCATTCCTGCCTGGATGGGCAATTTCTCCCATTCCATTAATCTCTCTAGTGGAGATTTCAATGGAATCATAGATTCTGAACTTACCATATTTAGATTTCTCTTCCCACCAGCCACAACAAGACCCCAAACTTCCTTTCTTGGGTATCTCACAATCTGTGGATTTCTCTGCACTGTGAAGTTGCCAACTTCAAAAGCCGATACAAAAATTTATGCCACCAGATAAAAATTGAATGCACCAATTATTCCATTAAATAAGAAGAAAACCTTCTACGCACCAATTCCACCCATGCTTTCTACAATTTTGTAAACAACAAACTAAAAGACTCAAGGATACTTACAAGACCGCATTCTGCCAGTAGTCTCCCACCGACCGGTGCGCTCCCACAGAGAGGGTCTCCTCTGGGTCCCGACGCCTTCTATGTGTCGCCTGGTGACCCCGAGGAACAGGGCCTTCTCTGTGGGGGCACCCGCCCTCTGGAACGGGATGCCCCCTGGACTACGAACGACCAGTGACCTGAGGGCCTTCAGACGTGACCTGAAGACTTGGCTCTTCGAGCAGGCCAGCCTGAGCTGACTCAAATGGGATTTTTAAATGGGGTTTTTAGATTAGTTGGGATGGGTGTACAAAGTTTTAATTTATTTTAATTGGGGGTTTTTAGATTTTATAGGGACAGCCTAGGGTTTAATTCTTTTTTAACTATTTATATTTGTCTACATGTATTTTAGTTGGCTGTTCACCGCCCTGAGTCCTTCGGGAGAAGGGCGGTATATAAAACCTAAAATAAATAAATAAATAAATAAGGTCCATCCCACCCCTGAAAGGACCTAATGGTAAAGACTGCAACGGTGACACTATTAAAGCCAACCTCTTTAACACATTCTTTGGCTGAGTATTTGTAAACAGCAATGGATCATGCCCAGTATTTCTTAGTCGAACCACAGACAACTACAATGATCTAATACATATCGATTTTACAGAAGAGAATGTTGAAAAAGCACTATGCAATCTAAAAACATCTCTATCTATTGGACCGGACGGAATATGTGCCTACTTCTTAAAAAAGCTATCCACTGCCATAGCTGAACCTCTAAGCATAATCTTTGAAAAATCTTTCAGGACCAGCTCCTTGCCAAAACTATGGTTACAAGCCATGGTCATCCTCATCTTCAAAAAGGGAGACCCCAGCCTAGTTGAAAATTACAGATCAATCAATGCCACCAGACTCAAAATTCTAGACCTAGAAAACCTGGAACTACGCCGCCTTCGGTCCGATCTAAGTATAGTATATAAAATCATACATTGCAATGTCCACCTGTAAATGAATACTTCAGCTTCAACCATAACAACACAAGAGCAAATAATAGATACAAACTCAAGGTTAATCGCACCAAACTTGATTGCAGGAAATACGACTTCAGCAATAGAGTGGTCAATGTCTGGAATACTCTATCTGACTCTGTGGTTTCTTCCCCAAACTCCAAAAACTTTAACCTTAGACTGTCTACTATTGACCTCACCCGTTTCCTAAGAGGTCTGTAGGGGGCGTGCATAAGCACACCAACGTACCTACCGTCCCTGTCCTATTGTTTCTTTTATTTTTCTTATATGTATCCATGTATTCATAGCTATGTTTTTACTTATACCTATTATCTTGTAAGCAATTGACAAATTGACAAATAAATAAAAATAAATAAAAAATATGGCCCTCAATGAAATTGAGTTTGAAACTCCTGTTCTATCCCTTCCATTAGATGTTCTACACCAAAGTCAATTCTTTCAATAGGACCTATTGTTTACAGAAGTTTTCATATGACATTCTTTGCAATCTGTGTGTATATGGATGCTTAATCATATGGAGGTTTTATTTAGGTATCTATTTTAAGAAGCCAAAAATAATGTACATAAGCAATTAGATCTTTGTGACTTCCATTTTTGAAGCGGATGGGTGGCCTTACATTAAAATATTTCTTCCCCTATATTGCTGTGATCCCTTCAGTTGAATGTGTGAACCATAAGGCAGAGTTAATTATTACTGAAAGTACATGCATAAATAAGTGTACCCTTTCATATTTTTCTTTACATTAGACTGAAATATTAGCCCTTTATCAGTTACATGCCAACCATGCCCTCTTTGTGTTCAGAATAAATTTATTTCACCATACACATATATAACCTACATAACAAATAGGTACATCATTCATTGGTTTTTATCTATCCTTATATCCAAGCCTAGACCTTTAGAACTAAACAGGTATTTCTTAGCAATGGATCCATGAAGTACGTTAATATCTGATGGGAAAATATCCTTGGTGTGATGAAGCACTTGATACTTAAATACAAATTGGTTATGACATACAAAGTGATTGTGGTCATTAAATGGAAGGCAATATTTTATCATTTAAGGTAGTATAATGTGGTCTGAGTAGGCATGGCTGCAGGCAAGCCAAGAAAACATGTGTAACATTTCTGTAATTTTACCAGTTAAACAAAATTAAATGCGACATTTTGGCTCATTTGCTATGATCCAGAAATTTTTCTAGGTACAAGTGTTCTCATGTGTACAAAGATGTCTCCATTCACCTAGGAAATTATAAAAGGAGCATAAAGGAATACTGAGCAAAGCTTATTGTATAATTAAGACAAAACACAGGAAATATATGTATTTAAGCTTAGACAATTTCTTTATCTGTTCATATATGATCCCTTTGGCTGGCATTAGCAAAACCAGCTTTTTCCCCAAGGGACCAGATAATCATTCCATTATCAATTTCATTAGAGCTTATATAAGTATCTTTAAGAGCAATTTTTTCCCCAACTGCACATACAAATATTACTTGTCTATTCAAATATATTTTTGAAACAGTAATTTGATGAATGTTATGTACCATTTGAAGGACAAGTCAATAAATGTTTATTACATTTTGGATATATGGCTTCCATTCCTTTTGTCCCCTAAACAATATAAGAATCAAAGAAGAATGAAAATATATATGATCAATACGGACCACAGAATATTTAGCTTAGTACTAGTGAGCTAATCCATCTACTGCAGTGTGCTCCAGATGCACAGAGTTAAAAGAGTTCAATTAATATTAAACTTTATTTAGGATATAGATGGACATCCATGATAGTATATAATACTGGCAGATTAATGAAGAGCATTTTACTGTTTAAAAATAAAAATGGTTATATTAGAAAGTCTTGAAATACATTCCGGAGATACAAATTATTCTGAAAACATGGCTTATTAAGGAAGGGATAAAGATAAAAAAAATGTAATAAAGCTATTTTTTTCTCCTATCCAAAAAGCTTATATATACTATAAATAAGAAAGCTGGAGCGTATAATAATATATATACACCTTCCCACATGGATAGTTATGAACGTGGCATACATTTCCTTGTTGTATCTTCATATTATCATGTGCAATCACATATGCTGGCTGAGCTGTTTATTATTTATTATGTATATTATGTGTTAGTGACTTTACTGCATATTATCTACGAACGTATCATTTGGTTTTTGCCTGTATGAATAAATCCTGTTTACTAGAATGGAAGAAAACTGTTTTTGTGCCATATTCTGGAGAATTAAATGAAAAATCTGTATGAGTATCTAATTGTCCACATTTTACACTAAAGTTGAGCTCCCTGGATTTAGGCAATTCTCTGGAAAGATTAAAAATAGGGGAAATTGGGGAAATCATTCTGTTTCCAAGCTCTGAGCGTTTGTTCATATTTTCTAACTGTTTTTATACATTTGTTCCCACTATTTACAATATTGTTATACATCTCCCTTTGCAATTCAACAATTCTATTCATCCTTGTTTCTGTATTCATATTCAGCTTGTGGACTTTTCACGATCACATTGTTCCCAGCAATACTTCCTTCTGTTTATATAGCCAGCTTCTGGTAGCCAGCTTCTGGTGCAGCCCATCAAGAAGAACGAACCTTTCCAGTAGTCTGGCTGACCTTCTCTGCTCCTGCCCTACATGTTCTTGAATCAGGTGCAGTTCTTCTACCTCCTCATTAACCACTGCAACTGCATTCTTTCCTTAGCTGGAGCCTCAGTCAAATCCCTTTCAAAAGGCTGCTTGGAACCATCAATTAACTCAGTTCCTGATGTGCCAAGAACCAGAACTGACATCTAGCTGTGGAATCGTCTGGGGGAGTCATCACATCCAAGATATTTAATAATAAAATTATAAACAATCTTTACAAGTCCCACAAAATTGAAATTATCAAATTATTATGGCTAGAATAAAACTTGCACCAACAATTACACCTTTTCTGAGCTTATGCCCATGATACAATCAGAACCTGATACTATTTGATACAAATAAAATATTTGTTTAAATGTAGATGTCACACTCCAATTTCTGTCAAAACATTGAAATATTTGTAATTTCTTGGTTTAACCCAGATTCTCACCATTTCCTGTGTCTTATCCTATTTTTCCTTCTTTTTCCAACAAGCCAAAGTAAAGCATGGTTCAGTGGGGTGATTGTAGTATTTAATCGATGAGACTTTCTTAAAATGTAATTAGGCTAGTTTAGACTTTGTATTTAATGTTATTATTTAAGGGCAAAGTCTCTTTAATCAGTAATTAGCATTACTTCATTTACTTCCAAATACATTAAACCTTTGATAACCTTCTTTCCCATTTTCCGTGTTCTGTCCTACCAATCCTTCCTCTCCTCAAAGCCTCCACTGTGCTTTCATCTAAAATATCCCCAATCACTTGGATATTTAAACAGAACAGATCCAGTCAGTGATTCTACTACCTAATGCAACCTAGTCCATCATTTTAACTAACTCTATCATTAAGAGAAATTGGCTCATTTTATTTTTTAAGTAGAAGGAATTGTGTACTTTGGTGCTGCAGAAACAAAATATATACTTCATAAAGAAAAATCAGGAAATATCACAGTAGTACATTACTGAAATAGCAAAAGGGAGCTTGATATTTACAAATGAATTAATACATATATTTATTTATGGGTAAAAAATTGATTAAGAATTGACCAAGAAAGCTATGCATCTTCATCACTAATTATAGCCTGAAAACATTCTAGTACATGACAGTAATTTTTACATGTCTGTATTTCATACTGCACACATGATCAATTCATGGTGTTTTTCTGCATGAGAGCTTTCTAGTTTAAGTAGTTAAAGTATTGATGTGTCATCACAAGTTAGACAACAAATAAGATTACAATGATTACTGTACTGTTTTAAAAAGCAATGAATGAGAAGTTATCATGTATGGATTGGCCTGAAGGCAACATGTATTTCTATTTCTATCATGAGAGAATCCATCCATCTTAATGGGCCAAAATGAGTCAAATGTTTCAAAAAGCAATGTACCTTTAGATACAGCTGTTTCTGAACCAAAAATACAGAAAAGCCAGCAATTGTCCTCAGATTATTCAATCTAGTTCAACAAGACTGCCTGGGAATGCCTCTAAGCAGGTTTTTTTTAACTTAGCCTGACAAACTTTTTATGAAATGATCTTTCTCCTGATCACATACACAAGCATATATTATATCACTGTTCTGGACACTAGCTATTTAAAGGTATTATTTAATGCCATAATAAGTAATAATTTAAATACAAGGTAAGATCATCACATTTTCTTGCTTATTGGTGATGTTAATGTTAAACTGACATGGAACGCTCCCCCAAAAGGCAGCCTATGATTTGTTATCATTAAACTGTCAACTCTGTCATGTATTAACCATAGATTCATACCCTGTCTACATCTTTTGGCATATCACTTTATTTTGTACCAGTCAAAAAAAAAAAAAACCCTTAAGCATTTTAATTGTATCACTGCTATTTTTCTATTAACTATTTCGTGCATTTTCCCCTTGGCCTTTTAATTGCAGTTTAATAGTGGTCATTAACACATTAAGGGGTGTTAGAAGAACATTTGAAGTCCTCTTGACTTCTACCAAAGTTGACACTTCAATGCTACAGTAATTTCAGCTATTCATTTATTTAATAGTGACCTATGCAAATGTGGAACCATGTCATTTTACAAATTGACTGTAATAATTAACTAGAAAGGCAGAGTAAAATGAAACAGGTTATAATTAGAATAATACTGCTACAGTATTACGTCAGCTAGAATAAAATAATCTCAAATGATTAAATTGGTTTCAATTATTAAGGATCAGTTTAATGTACCCACTGTTCTGATTTTATATATATTTTTTGCATTTCTCTTTTTTGTGTGCATTGGTGTCACCTCATGCAATTTATACACTTTATTCATCTTGGTAAAACAGGCATTACAAAAGTTTAATTAAGTACTAAAAGACTTCATATTATTCCGTTGAATTTTAAATTAGTTGCAGAATCTTGTGATACTGAAAGAACATACCATTCATACTCATTTCAATTAACTCACATCTATTACATTGTGGGTTTTTTTTCACTTAACCAGTAAGTATAGAAGAAAGTAAGAGGATTCAATATTCATCTCTGGACCTAATTTGAATTCATATGAACATAAGAATCAATGGTATGCTGTCCAGTACTCCGATTTTTCATTCAAGAGAAGAATGATTTTTATTCTGTGATATGGAATATTACCTTTTATTATTTTAACTTAAATTACATGGCATGTATTTCATTATTTAGGCAGAATCAATAAGGCATTAAATATTTTGACAGTGTTGATCACTCCTGCTTAATATATATAAATAACACAAAGTATATATATATAACACAAAGTATATATATATATATATATATATATATATATATATATATATATATATATATATATATATTGTTTATCTGATAAAGATAGCAGTGGAGGGTGGAGGTGAGAAGAATTGTTTTGGATATGGCAACATGGATTACTTCTGTAAAATGCTGTTGTCTTATAGCCTCCAACAGAAACATAAGCAGATGTGCTTCACACAAATTTATGATTCCTTCTCAGGATTCAAGCCTTTTTAAATGATCATGAGAATGTTTGGCATTATTACTGAAGTCTTATCACAATTTATAGTAAAAACATAAAACCAGAATTCATCATAAACACTTCTAAAAATTGAGTACTAAACCTAAACAATTAAAAGACTTTAAAAAAAACTTAAATAAATATCAAAATGGGAGTATATTCCTTCATTTCAAGAAGTAACACATTGCACAGGGAAGGATTGAAAAGACTGAATTCTGAGTAACCATCAGACCAAGCCATGGTATTTGTAAGTGAACTTGTGTATAAATGGCAAGGTCTTTGAAAGGTTATCAAGCAGCATGTTTTTGAGACCTTCAATGCTATAATTAATAGGAACCAATATGGGTTGTCACACACACATTTTGTTAGCCAAATATTATCTTTTCCAATGAAGTTTTTGGCCTTTGTCTGACGTAATTCTTTTTTGAGGTAATTCTAGAGATGGAAGGGGTGATGACATAGTTTACGCCATTCATATTATGAAAACCAACAAAAATTAGGTAGTTTAGGGAAAAATACCAGTATTTTTAAAAAGCGTATTTGCCAGGATTCAAATCAGCAACATTTGTTACCTATGTAATTATTATAACCACTATGCTATTGTATGACTACCCAATAAAAAAAGCTCCAGAATAGAGATCAGGGTTAGTCATTGACTCAAGGGCCATTCCTGACTCAAGGATGTAACCAATCAAGTTTGGGACCGGCCTAGATGAAAGTAGTAGGATTGACAGAATCAGAAAAATAGGACTTTGAAAGTAGAGTTGGCTCCTGGAATTGTGCCTAGAGGTTGTTTTATGATAAATGTTGGATGAATACAGAGCCGTATTAACTCCAACCATCCAAAACTGGCCTGTACAATGCAGATAAGTTAAGTTCCCAATATTGAATTGTGATTGACCGTTGCAGGAATTTGAGATTTGCTTTAAGTGTTTGTAAAGTAGGAAAAGCCAAAAAGCACAGATACTGTATATTTTACAACAGTGATTGGATTGCTAATAGTAAAAAAACAAACAAACCATAAATATATTTTTTAATCTCAACACAAACCACATATTTGCACTATAAACTTTGTATTTGTTTATATTGCTTTTGCCATGGCTTCAATGTTTTCCCCAAAGACCCCTGGAGCTATAGTTTTGAAAAGGCTTAGAATTGGGTGACCCTACCCTCAAATCTAAGAAGTAGATAGAATCAGATCATCATGTCTGCCATTGGTTTACATATTTACAATTGAAAAAAATATTTAATTTAGACAAAAAGAATAAAGGGTTTAACTTTGTTAAAAATGAATTGGAAATTCTATTGTGTGGTAGTGATGAACGTATTATTGCTAACGTCTATAAAATATTATTGAATTTAAATCTGGAAAATGAACTAGTAAAGCATTGTATGATTCAGTGGACAAGGAACATTGGATGTAATGCTTGAACAATAGGAGAATGTGTGGATTGAAGGTTTAAAATTTATATTAAACTATAACTTAAAAGAAAATTTCGATAAGATGATATATCATTGATATTTAACTCTTAAGTTGTCAAGAATGTATAAAGGTATTTCAAATGAACGTTAGAAATGTAAAGAAGGAAGTTTTTATCCATTATGCTGGATATGTGACAAAGCAAAGAAATATTGGAGTAGGATTTACATCTTAATACAGAAAATTCTTAAAGTGAATATAGAAAGAAAACCAGAGACTTTTCTTTTGGGTTTAATGGAAAAAGACCTGGAAAAAAAAATCAACTTTGATGTTATATATGTTGATGGAAGCAAGAAAACTACTTTATGCACAGAAATGGAAGGTCACCTTGAACCCCACAATGGATGAATGGCTGCAAAAATGGAGTTAGCAGAGATGGTTAAAAACTGACTGTTTTGATTAAATAAATGAATACAAATACTTTCATTTGTACTTGGAAACCACTTCTGGATTTTGTGCTTGAGGTGGAAAAAAAATGAAACTTTGATTAGACAGATTTGTTGTTATAGAAGTGGCTAGTTTATACTATTATGTAAAAGTAAAAAGTTGAGGTTTGATGTTAATGCCTACTGCACCAAAAGTAATTGGAAGTCAATGCCTTTTTCCTTTTTTCCACTTGCTTTTCCCTATTTTTCTCTTCCCTTTTCCTTTCCCTAACTTCCCTATTTTTGTATTTTCTTTGTATGTTATATTATAAACTAATAAAAAAAATTTTTTTTAAAAAAGAGAAGGATTAGAACCCATAGATGTCCTTGCATAGAACAGTTCATAGGATTTCTCTAAAGAAGAATGACGGTTAGACAAGTTGGAATCTGTGGTATTACATATCTCCAAATAAGTTACTGAAGTTAGTAGCAGGGCAAAAATTAATATACTATTTCCGAAAGTCAAAGAGAAAGCATGTCTTGGAACTCCATGCCATATAAGGGATATACTAAAAGAGGGAAAAAGCCAAAACACACAGTAAGCAGACCAGAAGAAAAGAGAGACAGACAATATCAAAGATATACTATAAAGCATCAATTAACAATGGTTGAGGCTTCCAGAAGAGCAAGAACTATAACTTTCTTGACACCTGAAGTGGTAAAAGAGGAAGAAACGAAAAGAAAGACAATACATTGCAATATATTTCTCATTGCAAAGAAATACAGCAGTTGAATCTAAGAGAAGCCATATTACAAATAGATGCCAAGCATTTCTAAGCATGCCAGCAAAAAACAAAGCCTGAAATATTTTGTTTGGATTATCAGATGGTTCTACAGAAAAGAAAAGGGAATAT
Organism: Bungarus multicinctus; assembly: GCA_023653725.1. Classification (NCBI taxonomy): domain Eukaryota; kingdom Metazoa; phylum Chordata; class Lepidosauria; order Squamata; family Elapidae; genus Bungarus; species Bungarus multicinctus. The sequence goes on along the minus strand of CM042848.1, from coordinate 5,293,498 downwards.
AAAGTTAGTTTACTTTATCAAGGTTAAAACAAGACAAGTTGTTATTCTTGCAACACTTAAAGGACTTTCTGCTGACACCAAGACTGAAAAGATGTTTTAAGGATTTGTTTATAGATAAGAGAAGGATATGGGATGAAGTAATAAACATTTGCAATTTTGGAGAGGGTGAAGAGTTATTAAATTTATTTATACTTCTGAAGAAGGTTTGAAATTTTTTACATAATTCTTTTTTCTTTTATTATATTCTTTTTCTCTTTTTTTTGTAATTTTACTTCTTTCTATTCTTTTTTCTTTTTGTTTAATTTATATTTGATTTTACTATTATAATCAAAATTCTTAATAAAAATAATTTATAACTAGGGCTTTTATTCCAGTCTCAACTTCCATTTTCAGTTAAGCCTTTAATTCATTAAGATGATTTGTTCACTTTTCAAATGGAACTCAACTCCTTTACTGAAATATAATTGCATTTCATGTTGTGCAGTTGTAATAAAGTAATTGTTATTAATTACATTTTCAAAGGTAATTAAAATTCTTTGTTTTGTACAAACGCAATAAATGGATCATAATTAGCAATATTTTGGCAGAAAAAAGAAAAAAAAGAAGAGAAAACAATTAATATAGCAGATTATGTTAACACAATACAAATAAGACAATTTTGTGTGTCTCATGAGTGTTAAACATTGATAATTTACCCAAATGATATCTTTTTTCTTAAAGTCAACTTTATTGACTTTATTCAGAATCATTTGGAAAAAAAATGTTTTTTGTATACCTAAATCTGCTTATATTAGAAAAGCTAGCTTAAAACAGAATTTTAAAAATATAAATTCATGAATTATACAGATATTTAAAGAATGTATCATTTTATTTGCAAAAGAAATGAAATTGTAGTTAAAGTAAAAATAAAAAAGGGCATAAAAGTTCCACCAACATGCAACCATTAGTGCTGTGCTGTCTCATCGTGATGGCAGTAAGTTAATGGGAATAGTATTCCCCTGAATTATGACCAAAGAACACCAGGAATATATGTCAAAGAGTATATAATCCCAGCAAAGCCATTCAAAGGAAGAAAAACATTAGAGTCCTATATTGGGCAGCGACAATACAGGAAGTTGGTAAAACTGGATGATTTCTTTACTGACAACAGCAAAGACATTTTGAATGTCTATTTACTAATGTTGCCATGCAGAAAAACAAAATGCAAAGCTGCTAAATCAGAATTATAGTGTGAACATGGAATGAAGAGAGCATGAACATGAAAAAGCATGAACATGAGAAAGCTCAATATAGTGAAATATTAAATGATTTAACTAGGTATGTAGCTTCTTAGGCATCAATATTTTAATGCTCATTGGAAGCCATTTTTGGATTTTCTGTGTAAAACAGAAAAAAATAAAATAATATATGGATTTCATGATTAAAAATAGTAGCAGACAGAAAAAAATAAAAGTTATAAATTTAGGGTAAGAGATTTATAAATCTGAAGTCATTTCTTTGTATTTCTTTTTCTTCTGCATTTTTGGCTCTGCCTTCCCTTTTCTTCTTTCCTTTCTTCATTTTTCTATCTTTAATATTACCGGTACTTTAATCCTTATATATTAAAAAATCTAATAAAATTGTCTAAAAAGACATCTTAAGCATTGACAAATTGAAATGGACTGGAATTGAATACTTTCAATAAGAAAATTATACAGTTATTACTTAGGATATGAAACACAAGGAATGGTAATGTTTTTATTCAGGAGAGATACTGAAGTATCTGAACAATACTAATCAGACTTTGGAAATAAACATTTAACATAATGATGATCCAAATGTATACTCTAACTAGTGATGCAGAAGGGGAGTGGGTAATGACTTTTATGGTAAAACTCAGTTTGAAATTGACAGAAATGCAAGCTGCATTTTACTGTAGACTGGAATGCAAACATTGGAAATCTTAAGGAGGAAAATAAGTTGGACGGTAGAGACTAGCAAATTGAAATGAAGTAGGAGACTTCATCGGGTTCTGCCAATCTAATGATTTTTTTTTCCACTGATAACACAGTTTTAAAACAGTCAAAATGACATCAGTATACATGGATATCATAAGATGGTTAGTTATAGCAGCAAAAGCATGGATACAGCCAATTGTTGAATTGTTGGAATGAAATCAAAGAAGTTGTTAAAGGTGAATGTGAAAAGGGACTGCCAAAAACCAAGGAACAGAAGAAAGTAACTGGATGTCAGGACAAATGTTGAGAGAGCTGTTAGATGAGACAAGAAGCAATTTTACAAAGATCTGTAAAAACATTGAAGATGGAAGTACACAGAGAAAAAACAGAGAAAGTCTTCCAAAGATTACTGTACTCAGAAGAAGGTTCCAATTTTGAATTGGTATGCTACGGAATTCCAACGTAGTCAGTAAATTTGTTTGATCCCAAGAAGATCAAACAAAACAGGAGGAGTATACTGAATTTCTCTGCAGCAGAGATGTCAACATCCAAGATATCTTAAAAAAACATTCTCCACTTATAAAACCTGATAATATAAGATGAAATTTGATCAGCACACTTATTACAAAATCAGTCTATAGGAATCTATGAAATATCTATTGAAATATGGCAAGAAACAGAAAAAAAAATCAATCAAAGGTCTAACTAAACAATGCCACAAAATCTGAACAATAACATAGTAACTAGGAAGAGGTCAGCTTATATATCAATCCCAAAGAAAGTAATTTAATAGAATATGCAAACTATAACACAATAACTTAATTTCCCATGCTAGAAAAATAATGTGTAGAATCATCCAACAAATTATAGCCCTATATGGAAAGAGAGGTGTGAGATGTTTAAGCTGATTTTAGAAAAGGACGTAGAACTGAGATATTATTGCGAATACACATTAATTTAAAAACTTTTAAAATACCAAAAGGATGTGAATATGTACTTCATTTATTATAAAAGAACCTTCACTTGTTTCAGTCGTGTAAAGCGATGCAGTTTGCCTAGAAAAATGGGAATCCAGGAATTTTCATTGAACTCATGAGCACCCATGCAAATGGCAATTTGGATGGTACATACGGAACAGATTGGCACCAGCTTGGCAAAAGAGGAAGACAAGGCTGTATGCTCTCCCCTTATTTATTCAACTTGTATGTTGAATATACAGTGGAACCAGGGATGGGATTCAAAACTTTTAACAACCGGTTCTGTGGGCGTGGCTTAGGTGGTGGGCATGGCTTGGTGATCATGTGACTGGCTTTACATAGCTTGGTGGTCATGTGACTGGGTTTACATGGCTTGGTGGTCATGTGACTGGGTTCACATGGCTTGGTGGTCATGTTATTGGCTGGGCGTGGCCAACTCAACGTCACTCACATCGAGGCACGCATCTCCTCGCCTGGCCTCTCATGGCTGTGGGGATGCTACAACAGTCATAAGTGTGAAAAATGGTCATCAGTCACTTTTTTCAGTGCCATTGTAACTTTGAATGGTCACTCCACACAAGCAAAGTACCAGCAAAGGAGGGGAAAAATATTCCAGAGACGTTCCTGAAACAGGAAGTCTAGTCCTGCCAAGAATGTAATAAGGGTTAACGGAAAGGCAGTTTCTGTAAGCAACACCAGAATGTTTCCTTCCTGCCTTCCTTACAGGATTAGGTCAGTAATTTCTTCTAACAACCGGTTTTCCGAACTGGTTAGAATGTTAACAACCGGTTGTAGCGAATAGGTGTGAACTGGTAGAATCCCACTCCTGAGTGGAACCTCAGATCATGACCGTAATCTGTTCCAGGACTATGGTCGCAAGCTGATTTGATCGTGACCAGAAGCATGACCATCTGCGCAAGTGTGGACCAAAAAATCCCCACAAAAATGGCGCCAAAGGGGAATTCGCTGCACCAGTGAAAATCAGCATGGTGATTTTCAGGTTTGTTTGGTTGCCACTCGAACATCTGTTCGCAACTAGAAGCAAAGCAGAAGCAAAAATTCCGGTCATCACCTGATTTGGTCACGAACAGAAGCATTCGTGACCAGAGCTTCCACTGTGTATTGAAAGAATCTGGATTGGAAGATACATCTGGTATTACAACTGGAAGAAGAAACATCAAAAACCTGCACTATGCCATTGACACAACTCTGATAACTGGAAATGCAAATGATTGCAAGCTTCAGTGATGAAATTTAAGGAGCATCATGAAAAAATGTGACTAAGATTGAAGATCAAACTAATAACAATATCTGACACTAGTGATCTATATTAAGAATTCTGTAGGTAGTATCTGCATTTGAATCAGATAGAAAAAAAATGATATAAAATCTGTCAGATCAATCTGAACTCAAAAGAAATTATAATAGTGGCTGACTAGAAACCTTACAAAAAGAGCAATGTATTAAAAACATGCCATTAAGTTAGTAGACCCGAAAAGATGGGAAGATAACTAATATGGAAGACATACAAATCTTGGTTCCATACAGTAATTGCAAAAGGTGGAACATTAAAACAGATTAAAAATCATGGAAATTATCTTGGAGGGAAGGCATTGAAAAGGAAAAAGCCAGACAAAGATTTTAGGCTTTGGCTAAAATTTTGTTTACTAACATTCTAGAGAGGTCACAGAAGGGTGACCTCTCTAATTTCATGAGCTAGTTTTTTTCTTTCAACTTTAAATCACAGAGTGAATGCCATAAAGTCATACCAGGTTTTCAAGGAAAGCACATTTAGCAAGCCGATATCCCACATGTTCTTTCTTTTTTAAAGAATACATACATTTGAATCAAGAACTGTATCAATCATCTTAGAACTTGGGTGCAAAACAAATATCATAACAATGCTGGCTGGTTTTTCACGTGATCTTGATTCTATGCATCTCTTTGTACAAACCAGAATTGTATTAGCTTTTTTCCTGCTACTGCTCATGTTCAAGGGATCATCCACTAGAACCCAAGATCCCTTTAACAATTAATGTTTTTGACCTAGGTCTCACCTAATCTGTACTTATACCTTTGATTTTTCCTGCCTAAATGTAAAATTTTTGCATTAAAATTCATTTTGTTGGATAGGGCCTATTGTTGAAATTTGTCAAATTCTTTTTCAATCTTGAGCTTGTCTTCTAGGGTCTTGGTTATTCCTGTCAGTTTAATATCATCTACAAATTTGATGCATTCCCCTTCTATTCTCTTATCTAAGTCATTTATGAAGATATTGAAAAGTACTAGGCCTAAGACGGAGCCTTGTGTATCTCACTGCTTACTTCTTTCCATTTGAATGTAGTACTATTAAGGACTACTCATTGAGTATGGTTTGTCAACAAGCTACAAATCCATCTAGTGGTGATGTCTATTCCATATTTTTCTAGCTTGGCAGTACATTGTGTCTCAGGAGTGAAATTCAACCATCTCGGCCCACCTTGGGAAAGATGGTAGGGACAATTTGAATCAGTAAAAAATCACCCCAATCACCACTGGTTGCTATTACTATTATACCAAGCCATGCCCACAGACCCAGTAGGGAAAAATTTTGAATTTCACCCCTGTGTGTGCCTACTTTGTCAAAGGCCTTACTAAAATCTAAGTATACTAGGTCCAGGGGTGGGATTCTACTGGTTCTATCCAGTTCTATAGAACCCCTTGTTAACTTTCTAAGCAGTTCAGAGAACCAGTAGTTAGAAGCAATCTCCTTTTGTTTTTTTCCACTCTTATTACATTCTTGGCAGACATCCTAGACTTCCTGTCTCCAGAGCTTTTGGGGCCTGGCTTTCTTAAAGGGGAAGGATTGTTTTAAGATTTTTACACTGCTATTGGGAGGAAATACTTCCCTGGACAATCAGCACTTAGAAGAAATAATTGAATAATGAAGCAAAGCTTTTAGTGACAGGGAACAAAGATGAGTGACATTCAGCAAGGCTTCTTGGCTAGCGAGAAAGATTGACATACTCTTTCCGAGTTTTGGTCTAAAACTGGTTTTTGGTGAAGGTTAATTCTGTGCTTGGTGAAGTTTAATCCTGTATTTATTTTCCCTATTCAGCTTCAGCAAGCAACAGCTACTGTTGCGATTTAATTATTTGTATTGTGTTTCAATTTTTTCTTGCCTCATGGTTTCTTTTTCTATCTGGGGAGGGGGTCTTCCTCACTGCTTTAGTACAATCTGGCACTGTCCTTTTGGAGTATATTTCCAAGAGGCAGGATGCAAGCTTGGCACTGATTTTTTTTACTGCCTTTCCGAGGGGCATGTGACCTTTCCTTAAATCTGGATGATTCCTTAGGATATCTTGTGAGATGAGTGAGATCAGCTGATATTTTTAAGTGGTGCAAATGGAGGGTTGCTTTTCCTGGGTATGCTTTTTCTGGAGAGCTTAAATGACCTCTCTGCTAAAGGGTTTCACTTTATGAGCAAGAGTTGGCTCTTGATAGTTATCACTACATTTTAACTATTTTCATTCCTCAAGGTGCTCTGGCACTCTTCCTGATTTGTAATTCTGGCTTGCAGGTATTTTTAATCTAATGGTTGGTATTTAGGGTAGCATTTTGCAAGCAAAGAAGCTTTTTGTATTTTTGTACAGCTAATCCTTGATTTACAACAGTTCATTTAGTGACCAAAGTTACAATGGCACTGAAAAAAGTGAATTATGACAATTTTTCACACTTATGACCGTTGCAGCATCTCCACTGTCATTAGAGGCCAGGTGAGGAGAAGCGCCCCTTGGCATGAGTGATGTCGAGTTGGCCATGCCCACCCAGTCACATTTGACATGATCAGTTTTTTACAAACCTGTGCTGGATATTAGTGATAAGTTTATTTGTTTCTACTTGTTCACAGATCTATTTTTTATTATCTTTTCCGGGATCTTCTCAGGCATTAATATTAGACTAATTGGTCTGTAGTTTCCTGGATCTGTTTTTTTCCCTTTCTTGAAGATAGGACCCATATCTGCCCTTTTCCAATCCACAGGTATTCCCCAGTGCTCCAGGATTTTTGAAAGATATGGTACAGTGGTTTTGATATAAGATTTGCCAGCTCCTTCAGAACTCTGGGATGTAATCTGTCAGGTCCAGGTGATTTATATTCATTAAATTCAGATAGGTTGTTCTCTTACAATTTTATTTTAATTTTTATTTCTAGTTTGTCTTTTACAGTAGTTCTTTGATATGTTTAGCTATAATTTCTTTTGCATGAAGACTGATGCAAAGAATGAGTTAAGTAGCTCTGCTTTCTCCCTACTGCCTGTTATTTTCTTGCCATCTTTTTAGTGGAACTACTGTTTCCTTGACTATTTTCTTGTTATTAATGTGTTATGTATTAATGTATTATCTTTGACTTTTATAGCAAGCCTTAGTTCATTCGGAGCTGTTTCTTTCCTGACTTCATCTTTGCATGTTCTGGCTATCTACTGATAATCAGCCTTAGTTATGTGTCCAACTTTTCATTTATTTATTTTTTTGTACTTCTCCCTTTTATGTCTGTTTGTCAGAGATATCTTTGTGCAGCCATGCTGATTTCTTCTTGATTTTTTTTCTTTTTCAGTGGTATTGTGCTGGATCACATTTTCCAGTTTTCCATGCTTCTTCAGTTGTTTTCCCTTTAAAATTTTCATCCATGGAATCTTTCCTAAAATCTCTGTGAGTTTGTTAAAATCAGCTCTTTTAAAGTTTAAGACACTGGTTGAATTATTTTCTATTGCTTGTGTTTGCATTATATTGAATTCCAGTATGACATGATGACATTTACCCAAAGTTCTGGCAATTTCTACTCCCTCTATCATTTCATCTCTATTAGTAAGAATTAGATCCAGTATGGTTTTACTTCCAGTTCCCTCCTTCTACCTTTTGGGTGATAAAGTTGTTGGCTAGCTTGGTTTTATCTTCCACTCACTGCAGAGTTGGTCTCCCAGTTGATATCAGGGTAGTTAGCCAATTACTACTGTGGTATGCTTCCTACATACATTTGTTAACTGATTGGCAAAGAGTTCATCAATTTGTTCTGATTGGTTTGGTCGACTGTGGCAATATCACTTTTTTTTCCTTTTTACATTGACCCATATAAATTCTAGTGGAATTTTATCTTTGATCATGTGCATTTCTGTAGATATATATAGTGCAACTCCACCTCCTCTTTTTGTTGTTCTGTTTCTTTTGAACAATTTGTATCTACTCATCAGTACATCCCACCAGGTTTCTGTAATGGCAACTATGTTGTACCTACCTTCATGTACTATTGCTTCTAGTTCACCCATTTGTTTTCTAATCTTGGAACATTTGTATATAAGCATTTAACACTTGTATGCCTGTCCGTGTTGTTTGAGATTTTCTTTTTTCCATCAATCCCTACCTCATTGTTTGATTTGTTTTCTTGGGAATTATGATTTGGTTTTGTGTTCTAGAGATTCTAAAGATTGGTCACCCTCTCCCCTCAATTTTAGTTTAAAGCCCTTCTGAGTTGGGCCAGTCTTTTTCCAAGTACATTTTCCCAGTTTTTATGAGATGTAGTCCATCTCTTGCCAAGAGTGCTTTTAGGTAATGCAGTCATGGTCCAGGAAACCAAAGTTTTCTTGGCAATACCAACCCTTTAGCCAGTAGTTTATTTCTAGGATTCCTTTTTCCCTTAATGGATGTTGACAGTTTGCTGGGAGTACTGATGAGAACACTATTTGTGCTCCTAGATGCTTAAGTTTATTGCCCAGTTGGTTATAATCTCTCTGTATTATACTCGGGTACTTTGTTGTATTATTCATCCCAATGTGAAGGAGGAGGAAAGGTTTGTAATCTGTGGCATAATTATTTTGGTTAGGTTTTCAGCCACATAGCAATGGCAATATCACTTAAGCTTATATACCAGTTCATTGTGGTTTCCAAGTGATTTCCTCTCTAAGCGATTTACAGAGTTGGTATATTGCCCCCAACAATTTTGGGTCCTCATTTTACCCACCTCAGAAGGATGGAAGGCTGAGTCAACCTTGAGCCTGGTGGGATTTGAACTGCCAAATTGCAGGCAGCCGGCAGGCAGCAGAAGTAGCTTGCAGTACTGCATTCTAACCACTGTGCCACCGAGGTTAATCCTTGATTTTTGCTTCAGAGAAACAACATCCCTCCCTAGACTGTATGTCTGGAGTGCAGATGGCGATTCTATTCCTTTGAGAATAGACTCTCCTATCACCAACACTTGCCTTCCTTTTGTGGGGGGTGCAATCTAGAGTGCTTTTCTGTTTATCTCAGGTATTTTTGTTGATGTGATTTTTTTTAGGGATATTTTATGATGTCTCTTTTCTAGAATGGTTGTTCCTTCCTTCTGTGGGGAACCAACTCCCATTACATATGAAGAGCACTCTCTCTCCCTCTCCCTCCCTTCCCCCTCTCTCTCTTCTTGTCTTGTAAAATAAACACAAAGGTTCAAATCAAAATGAAATGAAAATATTTCTGTTTATGAGAAAATAAAGATTTTGCAATTGTAAAGAAATAAATATTATTCAATTCTTTCTTTCGTCAAAAACTAGAACAAAAGGAAAGCAAAAAGAACAATTTAACAACAGTACTCTACAATTAAAAATGCCAAAAAAAACCACCCCTAACTAATAAATAGGAAAAAATGGGAAACGATTCAGACTGAACCTGTAAAATTATGTAAAAGGCTTACCACTAACCCAAGGCCTTGGGGGAAAGTCAGTTTTCAAGACTTTTTAAAGGTAGTCATAATATGGGTGAAAATAATCTCCCAGAAGACAAGTTTACTGAGAAACAGGTCCACTTCTGGATCCCATCAGATGACATTATTTAATTGATAGGATGCAGAACATGCCAACTCTGTCCAATTGTGCATGATGGAAGCAATTATATAAAAAGGAATGTAATGTATTCAAATAGGCTTTTTTTTCCCCCAGAAACCAACCCAAAACAGTAAATCATGCCCATGATTGCGGAACACTGAAATCAGCTGTTAAAATGAATTGGTTGTCAAGCGTCTGAAATGTGGCTATGTGACCATGGGTGTGTATGCACAATTATTGGAACTCCATAACTGGGTCAAACACATCTTGTGAGGGTTCCATCATAACTTTGAATGATTGCTAAGGTAAAAGTAAAGTTTTCCTGTCACTCATGTCCAACTCTAGGGCACCTTGCTCATCTCTGTTTGTTGGCCAAGGGAGCCAGCGTTATTTGAAGACAATTTCCGTGGTCATGTGGCAGAACATTGTCACCTGCCCATGGAAGTGGTACTTATTAATCTACTTGCTTTTGCATGCTTTCCAGGTGGGCTAAGTGGCCAGGAGCTGGGGAAAGTGACAGGAGCTCACTCTGTTGCATGGAGCTTGAATCTTGAACTCGGGCTATCAGCTCTCCGGTGACAAACTCAGTGTCTTTAACTGCTGAGTCATCGTTCTCCAGATGACGACTACCTGTATTGAGATGTGCCTTTTTCACATACCGTTTCTGCTTTTCCAATCTGGTATCCTTCAGTAGGTTTGATTATAGCTTCCTCAATTCTTACTTTTTCTGTTAAAAGTAGTTCAAAACACACAGAAGATATATATAGAATAGAATACTTTATTGGCCAAGTGTGATTGGACACACAAGGAACTTGTCTTGGTGTAAATACTCTCAGTATACATAAAGAAGAATCAAGAATCATAATGTACAACACTTAATGATAATCATAGGGTACAATCAACATCAAATCATACTAGGAAACAGAGGATACAAGCAACAAAGTTATAGTCACAAGTGGGAGGGGATGTGTGATAAGGAGTGATGAGAAGATTAACAGTAGTAGTAGTGTACACTTTGTAAATAGTTGAACAGTGTTGAGGGAATTATTTATTTAGCAAGTGATGGCTTTCGGGAAAAAATTGTTCTTGTGTCTAGTTGTTCTGGTGTGCAGTGCTCTATAGCATCGTTTTGAGGGAAGGAGTTGAAACAGTTTATGTCCAGGATGTGAGGGGTCTGTAAATATTTTCACAGCCCTCTTTTTGACTCGTGCAGTATACAGGTCTTTGATTGAAGGCAGGTGGGTGGTAATTGCTTTTTCTGCAGTCCTAATTATCCTCTGAAGTCGGTGTCTGTCCTGTTGGGTTGCAGAACCAAACCAGACAGTTATAGAGGTGCAGATGATAGACTCAATAAACTCAGTATTGAAGAAATGCACTAACATCTGCCTATTTTGAAAACTATTTTCTCTGTTTAGAAAATCTCAGTGTAAAAAAAAAAGCATCACACACAAAGCATGCCCGAATAAATTATTTGTGTTAGCATATTCATCACTTTGTAGTAAGTTATCTCCAAAAAAAAAAAAAATCAGGAAATATGCAGACGTTTTCTAGATGGTTAGGACTGAAAGACCTTTACTCCTAAGGAGAAGATGACATGCTGTGGTGTCCTAAGATATTTCTAGCTCAAAGATATTAGAAGCAACACAAAGTGTCTAATAACCATATACTATCTGCTTTTCCACAGAGGATAAGAATGTCAGAGTTTGGAATAAAAGAGAAGTTGGCTCCCTCCTCAAGACACACTCCCCTTCTGTGCATGCTTTTTATGTGAATATTTTCTCTTGCATTCTTTCACTTGATGATTCTGCTTAAATATTCCTTTGGAGTGATTCTGACATTCAGCATAGACCGGGCACAAATCACAGATGAAGCTGGCTGTCCACCTTCATTTCAGGTTGCTTTTAACATTACTACTTCAAATGCTGCAAACTTACACATGCCTGCCTGTAAATACGATGATAAGTTTGAACAGTCAAGTTCTATTGTTCCTGCATTTCAACATTGTCACCAAGTAGACATAAGAAAATCCCATGATGTGACCTTGAATACAATTTGCAGAACTGGTCCTTATGCTCAGGGAACTTGATGGTGGCAAGGGGATTTCTCTGACAGCGGAAGCTTGTTGAAAACAAAGGAATACTACAGTTACCATAGGATGCAAAGGAGGAGGAAAGGAGAGCAAACAAGATGGTGCCCCCAACAAGGAAAACATATTTGGGATATGACAAGCAACTTATTTTTGCCAATTTGCTGTGTTTACTTCTATATTATATCACCTCTTTCACCATTCTGTTTTAATGTGCTTTGCACAAGAGGATTCTTGCTTAAACTGTCAGTCTGTTTTTTCTTCCCTGTAACTTCTGGAAGAGTTGAAAGTAGGACTAGAATAGAAAAGGGTAGAAGCAGAAGCTGAGCCACAGCTCTCAACTGAGTGACAATATCTTCTCTCTTATTAGTACCTGCAGAATAGAGCTTGCCAAAAAAAATGAATGCACTTCTGATACCAAATGGAATTAATTCAAGACCAGAAATCTGAATCACAAATCTACAATATATGTAGATTCAACAGGGGGAAAAATGGTCTGGAACAGGGGAGACCAACCTCCCTCCCGCTTTTGCACAACTGCCTGTAATTTTTGTAAAAAGGGACTAAATTAAACATTCCTTGATAATAATATGCAACGCCAATATAATACTATACTAACATTTAATCACTTTTCATATGTAATATTACCCTGATTCTTCTTTAAAATTTAATGTTGTATATTGCTGTACATTTTTCTTACTGATTGATTCCCTTTATTATTCCTGATTTTATTTATGTAGCTAATTTTTCCTTCTTTCTTTTTCTCTGTCTCTTAAAAAAAAGCCAAAGCATATATTTTAATGAGTAGTTTTGTTCCACTAACATCTACAGAATAAGAGAATTCAGCACACCTGCCTAAATAAGATGCTCGAGATCACTGAGGAAAGAAATTGACATTTTACTTTACCCTCAGCATGGAGCCAGGGGCAAAGTTTGATCTGAAAACTTGCAAATTAACCAAAACTGTCACTCAGGAGTTATGGGCCTGAATGCTGCAAAATATGTTCTTTGAAGTCCTCATTTCAGCAAAATTATTAAAAACTTTATATCTAATTAAAATTGTAGCCGCATTCCCATTTTTCAAAATCTCTATATCCTGCGGGCCAATTGGGATGAGTGAATCTGCACCCTCCTTTCTGCAGCCCACTGAACTGTTCCTCCAGCAATATCAGATCATTACCATCTCCCCAGCTGAGAGGGAGCAGCCATTATCATGCAGCATTATTAATCTTCTTGTCTTATCAACTTGCAAATCACAAGCCATTGAGCCTTATGGCATGGTTCTGGGTCCATAGTTATTCATTTTGTAGGTCTACCTAGCCTTTGAGTCTCCTTAATCACCTGAAGATTGTCATCTCTTACCTCGGCCTACCCCTGTGGCCCTTCTCAGCTACTGTGAAAAGTCCATGATGTTCTCTCTCATTTAAAAAGCACTTTTTTATTTAAAGAGAGAGAAAGAGAAGGAACAGTAAGGAGGATAAATTTCATTAATGGATGTGAATTAACAACCTACTGCCAAGAGCTGACCCCTTCTCCTGACATGTATGCTCAAGTCATTCTTGTCACTCTTTTCCCCATTAATATTCTGAAAAAGACAGTGCATTGAAGAGATGAGAATAAGATAGTTCCCTTAAAGAGGCACTGTTGACCTTAAGTTGGAAATTATTCTTTAATTTGCTTTCCTTAAGAAATAAAATATTAAACATATTAGAAAAGGCAAGTTTTCAGTAAGGCAGGGATACCACAAATATCCAAGTTAGGGAGTTTATACATCTCTACTTTTAATTTATAAAAAAAATGCTACTTTTAGTACTTGGCAAGTAACATGTGTATGCACTATTTTACAGGCATTACTAAGTAGATCCCAAACACATATGATAAATTTGCATTTGATTAAAACTGTTACAGGAATATATAGTAATGTTGATTTCTTTAAAAATGTTTTAGCTAATTAAAAGTCAACATTAACACTTACAATTGCAACTCAGTATTTTTAAATTGTGAAAAAATAATTTGAGAGGAAGTTTTGCATTTTCTTTATTCTAATATTATATAAATATTCTTCTTTTGGAAACAAACAGACCATGGACTGATATGAAGTAGACAATCTATCACACACACAAACAAATATATCTATATCAAACAAATATATATCTATATATCTTTTAAATTAAAATATGATTAGGCTGAACTTAACCTAGTAAATTTGTATTTGGTATAAACTATAAAGAAAACTAACTGCCAAATCTTCATTAAATTCCAAAGAAAAGATATGTAATGAATTTCTGTCAGTAAAAAAAAGTAGGATAAAGTGTATGTGACAATTAAAAGCCAGCACTTGTATTCCCAGAACATATATTGTTCTGTCTTTTTTGATGTGCAATGCATATGTGAGAGTTTTTTTCTAGACTTTGGATTCAATACAGAAGTGATAGATCTTATGTTTCTATTCTGTTTATGGTGTTTGAGTGCATTATTTGCAGTTTATTGTTTTATTAATGTGTTTAGAAATTTTGAATGCTTTATGCATTATTGGAATCTGCTCACAGAAATTCATTTAAGGGACGAAGGGGAACAATGGGGACTAATATCTATGTTTCTACTTTATCACCAGCCTTGTTCCCTTGCCCATATAAAGACAAAAGAACCTTTCCCCAAATATAGTGTCTACATGCATTATTTTAAATTATAGCATTACAAATATAAACATTTTCCATATATACCTAAAGGTCCTATGGATGGCTTAATGAATTTATTCAAATAAACAGTTGTCCTTCAGCAAGAATTTTGTGGATAAGATATTACATAAAATCCCATTCAAAACAACAAACATAAATTTAAAAGTGATCTTTCAAAACAGAAATCAAAACATCAAAGCAATGATTAATTGGAACAAAATGTTGAAGTAATAAAACTGCACACAATTTAACAATTGTGTTTAAATGAATTACAGCAATAAATATTTCATAACTTTTTTTAAAAAAAAGGCTACTCCTGACATAAAAATATTTTAAAATATGTTCTTCGCAATTGAATCATGATTCTTCTTACAGGACTGGTGTCATGTACTAATGCAGAAATTAAACTGGAAAATAAATTCAGGGAATTTTCCTTTCAACAAATCTAAAATGCAACTTATATTCCTACATGTTTTGCTCCCACTGTGGTTGTTCAGTCATTCAAAAAGAAATTTTAACAATAGAAGGTGGCATACTTTAATCAGCCTTAGAAGCTAAATCTTCTTAGGAATATTGGCTTTGGTTAATAGTAGATGTAGGACAACCTGGAGATTCTGGACAGTGAGTTAGTGAAACCTACTGGGAAGGTTAAAAAAAAATATCCAGAATAAAGTCATGGCAAAGCTCTTCCCTGAAGACTGCCAAGAGCTCCATAGAAGTAATTGTTAGGAGTCAAACTTGACCCAAGGCCATGGAATATGTAAACCATACAAGAGATTGTATTTTGAAAGAAAGTGGTAGATTATTAAAATTGTTTATACTTCTGATGAAGAGAGAAGTATTTTTTTTATAGTTCTTGTCTTTACTACTATATTCTTATTTTTATTTTCTACTTTTCTATATTTTCATTTTCCCACTATTTTTATTTTTCTTAGTTTATATTAATTTGAAACTATTTAATTGTAACTTTTAATAAAGTTGCTATAAATCAGATTTTCAAGTTAATCATACTTTTCAAAATTTGGGTTAAAATAAGATATTTTCCCAATAGAGAACATGATAAATTCCCAAACTGATTGGAGAGCGTTCTATGGATGCAGTATGAAGTTACATTGAAATTGCAATCACAGATGGTTCCATTCACTTCTGATACATTTGCTATTCTGACTAGATCCAATAAATCCCATGCTGCTGTGAGCAATCATATTTTTGAAAATGTCATTTATAAAATAATCTTCAATTAGAGACTGGTTTACAATCTGCGATACAAGGATTTATCGTTTATATTACCTTAATCCCACCCAATGAATATGGTTGCTTTCATTAACATAAATGGGTTGATATAAATCAGCAAATGAAGCCAAATGAATATTAGCAAAGTAAATATAAACACTGGCACCAGCATAATTCTGCAGCGTATTGAACTGGATTTAGAATGGAGTATCTATGATTTTTATCTACCATTAACTCCAAAGCAATACTAGACTCTTTGACACAATTGCTCTATCTCCCAAAGTCGATTCAAATATTCAGCAATAGCATGTATTGGACAATATCTGTAGATATTGAGAATACTTAGATTTTGAAATTGGTTTCAGTTAGTTTAGTAGGTATTGTATTTCATTCAAAAATTTCAAACAATTGCATGCTGATTTGGCAGTAAATCCTATAAAAACAACAGCATCCAGAGGATATTGTTACTACTGTCGGCTCTTTCCCATTGGCCATGCTTGTGACCTTGGAACACACATGGAAAAAGGTGGAACTTGAATTATGATGTTGTGATGCTGTTTTTATCAATCTAAGTCCTCTCCCCTATCTGCATACAATTTTGTTGCACAGAAATGTGACTTCCTTCTGAATGAATAATATAGACTCGGTTTTCATGGATTTGTGCTGGATAAATGGTTGGGGGATAAGCTTCAAGGAAAGCATAATTTGTTTTCTTCCTTTATTTTTTGGGAGAAGTGGAAAAGAAAACAATTCAGATGGGGTCAGCTGGTCACAGTTCAGGCTTGGGCAGTGATCTTTCCTTTTAGTTCCCAGAATTTCTAAATTGGTAGAAGATCATCAGAGCTTGCTTTAAAATTGCTATGGGAAATTTGGGGGAGTGCAAAGGGTGCAGATGCTGGTATAGAAGGATCCCAAAATCTCCTCTACTCGTTGCAGAATGCCTTATGCCACCAGACTCGAAATTCTAGACCTAGAAAACCTAGAACGCCTCCGCCTTCGGTCTGATCTACGTATTGTATATAAAAATCATACACTGCAATGTCCTACCTGTCAATGAATACTTCAGCTTCAACCATAGCAACACAAGAGCAAACAAGAGATACAAACTCAAGATTAATCGCATCAAACTTGATTGCAGGAAATACGACTTCAGCAACAGAGTGGTCAATGTCTGGAATACTCTACCTGACTCTGAGGTTTCTTCCCCAAACCCCAAAAACTTAAACCTTAGACTGTCTACTATTGACCTCACCCCTTTCCTAAGAAGTCTGTAGGGGGCATGCATAAGCGCACCAACGTGCTTACCGTCCCTGTCCTATTGTTTCTTTTATATTTTATTTTTCTTATATGTATCCATGTGTTCATAACTATGTTTTACTTATACCTATTATCTTGTAAGCAATTGATAAATAAATAAATAAATAAAATGTGTTTTGTTTTTCAAATCACAGTGGATTGAAATACAATGAAAGCCTATAGCACTTCTTTTTTTCAAATGTGAGCTAACATTCCATTGTTGTTAACAAAGAGAAGAATGTTCAGGTTGTAATGAAACTGCTTAAATATGTTCAAATTTTGTTCAGAGGAAGTATTTGCAAAAAAGATTATCAACAATCATAACTTGACAGTATGAATAATTTGTGACTTAAGTTATATTAGATACTTGCTTCTATTGATCTGTATAAAATTGTACACAGAAAGCCTTACTCTATTATCTTTGCTCAAAGAAGCAGCTTATTCATGTCTATGATATCCATCAAAATAATGTGTACAATAGGGATGTTAGAAATTTTCATTTTTAAGTGAACCAATTTAATTGGACATGCAGATCTGAACAGTTATCCTTTGGATTATGGATCTCTTTGAATAATGTGGTGCCATTTTGATTTGAAGAATGTATACTTCATGGGAAATACATTGAAAAGTTCATATACTTTAGAAGAAAATGCATTGGAAAAAGTGTGTCTTAAAAAGACCTACAAGAAATACTGAGTTTTCTGTATACATCATCCCTGGTTTAAATTATTATTTGATTCCAGTAGGTAAAGACAAACAGAGGATACAATACAATCTTGACTGCCAAGAAAGAAAGAAACACATAGCAAGATTGTATAATAATGATTTTGCAGAATGTCTATCTGTGCATTAAGTTTGTAGTGAGATAGAGCTAAATATAAGAGAAACTTCTTCTGTGTTCTTTTTGCTGATGATGTAAAGCTGTTCAATACCACAGACAATACTTCAAAAAGATCTTGACTATGTATCAGAATGGTCAAACAAATGGCAACTTCAAATCTCAACAAATAAATGCTCTGTCTTACATACTGGCAAAAAAAATCAGAAAATAAAATACAAGCTGAATAATCAAGACCTTGTTGATGATCCAAGCTCTGTAAAGGACCTTGGAATACTCATCTCTAATGATCTAAGTGCTAGAGCCCACTGTAACTACATAGCCAAAAAGGCATTAAGAGGTGTTAACCTAATCCTACATAGCTTTTTCTCTGGTAATATCACACTACTAACTAGAGCATACAAAACATTTGCTAGACCAATACCCGAATATAGCTCATCAGTCTGGAATCCACATTACGTATCTGATATCACGTATCTGTTACGTATCTGATCTGATACGTATCTGATCTGATACGTATCAGTTGAGAAAGTCCAGAAATATTTCACAAGAAGAGTTCTCCACTCCTCTACTCATTGTAGAATACCTTATGCCATCAGGCTTGAAATTCTAGACCTAGAAAACCTTGAATTACACCGTCTTCGGTCTGATCTGAGCATAGTATATAAAATCATACATTGCAATGACTCACCTGTCAATGAATACTTCAGCTTCAACCATAACAATACAAGAGCACACAATAGATAAAAACTCAAGGTAAACCGCACCAAACTTGATTGCAGGAAATACAACTTCAGCAACAGAGTGGTCAATGTCTGGAATACTCTACCTGACTCTGTGGTTTCTTCCTCAAACCCCAAAAACTTTAACTTTAGACTATCTACTATTGACCTCACTCCTTTCCTAAAAGATCTGTAGGGGGCATGCATAAGCACACCAATGTGCCTACCGTCCCTGTCCTATTGTTTCTTTTATTTTTCTTATATATACCTATTTCATGTATTCATAACTATGTATATACTTATACCTATTATCTTGTAAGCAATTGACAAATCAAATAAAGTCCAAATTTTAAAGAGACTACCAAGATCCTTAATTTAAGAGGAAAGTGTGTTTGTGTGATTGTATGCATATGTGTATAATTTATAATAGTATAGAATAACTGTATAAGTGAATTGGAAGAGATCTTGGAAGTCTTCTAGTCCAATCCCCTGATCGAGCAGGATATCTTATACCATTTCAGACTTCTTTAAAATCTCCGTGGTGGAGCATCCCCAACTTTTGGAGGCAAGTCATTCCATTGATTAATTGTTCTAATTGTCAGGAAGTTTCTCCTTAGTTCTAGGTTCATCTTTGTTGCTCTTCTCTGCACTCTCTTGTCTTTTTTATATTGCAGTAATTAAAACTGGATGCAATATTCCAAGTGTGGTCTCACCAAAGCAGATAGACGGACTGATTTTTTTTTTAGCCTTTTCTGCAAAGACTAGATATTGGGCTTCTGGATATTGCCAGTGGCAACCTTTCTTATTTGATTAGATAACAGAAAAATTAGTTTGTTACCTTTGATTTGCCCAGCCTTTTTTCCTCATTTTTTTCCCCCTCAGGTCCACAAGCTTTTTAGATCAAAATGCTTCTTCATCTGACATCACCTAAATCTTGATCCCATTATGCTACTTCATGATATACTTTTCATGTGAGTCAGAACTCATGTTTCATGTGCTTCAGTCACACAATATAATGGTAAATCAGAACCCACTTTGTGGGTTGAGACCACAATATCAGGAAGAATGGCAGTCCATACTGACTTCTACTGGTCATCTAACTAGTTGTATGAATTGCTAAAGGGGTTATTTTTAAATGTTTTTGAAAACAGTGTATAGGAAACATGGGACATACAGCCATATTTTCATCCAATAAAAAGTATTTAGAATCCATTATTAGAAAAAGACTCCTGATTCTAACTTTAGCTAAGTCTCTGCAATTCTTTACATGCACCTTTGAGCATTCAACTTTAAGCTTTTATTAAGTATTCCTTCCAATCAGTGCCATCCTCCACCTAAAGATACAGTAAGCTAGTTAGACAAACAAAATACTACAAATTCTTTCTTTTTAAAATCTTCTATAAGCATTACCACTTCAACTTAGCAATTTTAACAAATAGGTGGCCTATCTATCTACCTGGCACAAGTCCAGCAAAACCAACTGTAATGTTACTTGATAATACTGTTGCACGCACATAAGCATGATCAACAAATCATCCATAAGAACTTTGATTTGCATTTTATACAATCCCTGTTGCATTAAAAACATTTGCATTAAACATATTTTGCGCTATCTGCTATGTAAAGCACAGCCAACGTGGAATTGATGAACACCCACAAATTCTAATATCCTCACCCTAAATAAAATCTTTAAAAATATCAGCTTATCAGGCAGACAGGTAGGCAGAAAAACAGACATGGAGTTGTAACTGTTTCTTTCTTCTCTGTAGCTGTGTGCTTAATAGTTGCTTTCTTCTCAGTGTTCCACTCTTACATCACACAACACCACCCTCCCCATGATTTCAAACTCTTTTTAGTGAAGTGTACTATGTATCTTTAGATTCTGTGTTAATGTTTGTGAAGAAATATAAGTTTGACCCTGGGAACAAGGAAGTAATGAGCAGCTGTTACAGGGAGAACTTTCACATAACACCACTCTACTTTGAGGAAGAGAAAAGCCTGAGAAACTCAAAATAACTTTGTTTGATATAAGATGGACTAGAGAGAAACTCTGACAGATTTTCAAGATTTTGTTATTCTACCATACAATAATAAAAAGAATTCCTGGAATTGCTGCCATGTCTGTGTTTTGATCTTGTCTACCTTGAATGGCAGAGAATAGTCTTGAAAACCTCATTACTGTTTCATCAGAGAATTTGAGACCTTGCCGTGACAGGTCCTTGAGGCACTCTGCTGTCTCCAGAACAAGTTGCAAAAATATTATAACAGCATCAACACAAATAAAAAACCTGCACAATGTCATAATACAGCTAGCACAGTAACTGGGAATAAGACTTACCTTGGTGCTAGAAACTTTTGCACAGTCAATATTGCTTCATTCTCCTAGAAATCTATGTCCCACTGTATATGTGGTATGATGGTGGAGACCAGAGTCTGATTCTTCATTTTCATCTACTGGTTCAAACATGGCTTCTTACCTGAAGGCACTGCCTTATGGTATGTCAGATAACTATATATATCATTGAATGAGTTACCTTTTATGCAAATTACAGGCATATGTCCTTCTCTACAAGAAGTATTAAAAAGAGGCTACGATTAGGCAACGTCATTTATTAAACAATATATTATGGATATGGAATTTTAAATTGATCAAATTAATCTGAAGAAAGGATGTATTTGCCTTACTACATCTCCAACATTTGTACTTACATCTTTATAAAATGGAAAGATAAATTCTTGAGAGTCGTGCCTGATTATAGACCTGAATTTTGTAATCATTAGAGACCACTATCAACTACCTCTCATTTCAGGTTTCCTGGATTGCCTTCTGAAGGCATGCATTTTCACTAGATTGGATTTGCATGGGACTTACAATTTGATCTGAATGGAAGACAGCTGTGAATATTTAATAACTGTTGACACCTGGTATGACAGATTTGAATACACAGTAATGCTCTATGGATTGGATAATTGCCCTGTAGTCTTCTTCGGATTCATAAATGAAATATGTAATGATGTACCTGGATATCATACTGATTTTTCAGAAGACCATCCTGACAGGAAACTAACATCAGAAATGTTCTATAATTTTTTGACAGACAGAAGCTGTTTGCTAAGTATGTGAAATGTGGATCTGATCTTCCCCAGTTGGACTATGTATTATCAGATCTCTACAGAAGGAATAAGAATGGATTCTGCAAGGTACATTTCACTTCATAGCAAGCACCTAAAAATATGAAGGATGTCCAACATTATCTGGATTTTGCCAAGTTTTAGGGTTTGATTCATCCTTAATTTTGTAGAATTCATAAGATCACCTACTCGACTTCTGAAAAAAAGGACACAAATTGAATTATTCTATTATATTTTCATCCAGATGCTACTTAGGCATCTGGATTCTACTCACTTCTTTCTTGCCCAATGGATGTCTCAGGCTCTGCTTTGAGGGCTATTTCCTTACAGGCTTCAGCAAGGGGCAGAGGGTTCTTGCTTAGCAGGTTTTATTCCAGACTCCTCCCCTCAGATAAAAGGTGTTAAGATTTTTTTCAATAAAGCATTGTCGACCATAAAATAGCATTCAAACAATGGATGCGTTTTTGTGCAGATGTGCACAAAGGACAGACCTTTACTCCATATCAGGTAAGGTGGGCACCAGTTTTTCCGACTTTTGCCACATGCATTCTCTTGTGAGCTTCAATATACTATTCTCTTACCATCTCCCACTACCAGTAGAACAAATTTTAATTACATTTCCAGAAGACACTCCATAAAAAATTAAGAGTAGGAAGCACAACCATGTGATCTTGGATTGTTTATACAACACAATTCTCCATTGGTATCCAACTTTTTAAAGACCCCTTTTCACTTACTGGATATTTGTATTCATTTGTTACCCTCTAGTCATCCATAATCTTATGGAAATTGGTGAAGGTTAACACAATCTTTGAACACTGTTTCTGAATCATTGCTCTTGCAGAATTTTCCCTCATTAACCTACTGCATTTTTCTGTTAACTACCACCTCACATACTGTATTGTTCTCCAGAACGCTTGCCTCTACTGTTCCTCAAGCCTTTTGACTTTTTCTAGAAGAAAGAGCCAATCTGCTTCTCTTAAAGAAACAGTTGGACTGGACCAAGGATGCAGTAAGTATAAAAATATAAATTATAATAGGATTGGATGCATCTTTACTTTCCTCTCCTGCCCATCTAAGAAGTTGATCAAAATTAATTGTTATAAATGAAATTTATGGTTTTTTTATCTGCAATTGTCTGCTTCAATGAAAATCCATCTGGTATTTCATCAGTTCCTCCTTGTTTAAAGGAATCAACTATGTACTTTATATTCTGCAACTGTTCCTTTATGCACACAGCAA
Source organism: Bungarus multicinctus (assembly GCA_023653725.1). Classification (NCBI taxonomy): domain Eukaryota; kingdom Metazoa; phylum Chordata; class Lepidosauria; order Squamata; family Elapidae; genus Bungarus; species Bungarus multicinctus. The sequence continues at coordinate 5,270,527 of CM042848.1, read as the reverse complement.
TTCTGATGAATAAGGAGAAGAAAGTTGCTATGTAATATATTATGGATTATTGACACAGGATTAAGACCTTTAGAATACCTTATTTTGGTAAAGGGCTTACCTTAAATCAGAGAGTTCATAGAATGGAATGGAGAAGATCCATGCGCCACATGCCTTCCATTTCTATTTATAACTTGCCACACAAAACACCCTCCCCATGGACTGTCAGTGATATTAATAGACAATGACAATGACTGTGATGGAACCTCTGCTTCTGGCAAAGTTGGTAGCAGGGTCAGTTGTCATGCAGAAAAGCCAGGCCCATTCACAAGTGATGGAAGAGGGAGTGACTTTGTGCTCATGGCTCTTGACAAATTGCCTGCCCCATCTTTGTGTATAGGATGGGAAGAGTAATTCTGATGGTAAAAATACTGTGAAGGACTCCAGTCCTGATCTGGGGAATGGAACAGAATTACCCAAATGTGTGTCCATGGTGGGCTTTTCAGAAAAGCTGAAAAAGAAGAGAGCATGAAAATGAAATTCAAAATAACCCACCTTGATTTCCTTTACTGTGAGATGGGGCAGAAAGAAACTTTGACAAGCTTTCAAGATTCTGTTATTCTATTTACAACAGTAAAAACTATTCACTGCTGTTCTTGTGTTTTGTTTTGTTTTTGACCTTGCTTTCTTCAAAGACATTGTTTGAGAAACATTATTTTTGGCATTGAAATCTAAAGGAAAAAAACTTTAACCAGCTACTAATTTCTTTAGTTAGCACAGTTGCATGCCTTATTTCTAACAAATGAGGGAAATGCTGACTGGATACAGTATTTGTAAAATAAATAAATTATTTCTATATGTCCTTGAGAAGCAGTTGATTTCTCAGAATCACCCACTACAGACTAGTGCTTCCAATTGGTTTTAAAAAGAACAAAAACTGCATTTTTGACATATATAAATACAAATATACCATAAAAAAAGACTGTTCAAAACAATATGTTATAGATTTATAGTTAGGCAAGAATTACACTTTTTCTTTTTATGCTTTGAAATATTGATCTAGTAAATACTAACTTCCCAGTCTGGTTTTGCTTATGTGAAGTCCAGTGGACCTCAGCAAGATTATTTATCTGTGTGGGAAATATTCACACAAGTAAAGACCACATGATTTGATTGGTTTCAAAGCAGTGGTATTATTTTAATAGTTAAAACTTTCCAGAAAAAAACTTTCTGGAAGTCAAAACTTTCCAGAAAAAAAGAAAAGTTCAGTGCAAGAAAAATTAATCACTAAAATCTGGTTCATCATTTTGGAATTCTTCTGAAAAATCAACAATAGCAACAAAGCCTGTCTGTGTTTTGTTTTAAGAGAAAACAACCATAGATGTAGGAACCACAATTATGCAGAGTTCTAGCTCTGGCTAAGCACTTATTTGACTATTATTATTGAAGAATAATTATATAAGTAAGTTGATGAACACACATGAATGTAATTAATACTTGTGTAATTGGTGAAATGTTGCATTAAATCATGTGGAATTACTTTGTTCTATTCTTAAAATGGTGTTATGAGAAAAAATTGATTTTAAGACATTTGAAACTTTGAACTGAAAACAAAAGGAATGGATATAACTCTTGATAGATTGATTTCAAGATACATTCATTATTTTTGGCTATATCCCGAATATTGTGAATTTATTTAGGTATTATGGATTTGGGATTTTTGAAGCCCCAATCATGTCTCCCCTGGTCCTTCTCTTCACAGCCCAGTGCCTCTAACTGTTCTTCATATGTTTTAGCCTCCAATCCCCTAATCATCCTGGTTTATTTATTTATTTATTTGTTTGTTTATTTGTCAATTGCTTACAAGATAATAGGTATAACTAAAACATAGTTATGAATACATGGATATATATAAGAAAAATAAAATATAAAAGAAACAATAGGACAGGGATGGTAGGCACATTGGTGTGCTTATGCACGCCCCCAACAGACTTCTTAGGAAAGGGGTAAGGTCAATAGTAGACAGACTAAGGTTAAAGTTTTTGGGGTTTAGGTAAGAAACCACAGAGTCAGGTAGAGTATTCCAGATATTGACCACTCTGTTGCTGAAGTCATATTTCATGCAATCAAGTTTGGTGCGGTTAACCTTGAGTTTGTATCTGTTGTTTGCTCTTGTGTTATTATGGTTGAAGCTGAAGTATTCATTGACAGGTAGGACATTGCAATGTATGATTTTATATACTATACTTACTATATACTTACTATACTTAGATTGGTTGCTGTGCTCTGCATTCTTTCTGGAGTCTCAACAGCTTTTTTACAGTATGGTGAGCAAAACTGGATGTAGCATTCGAGGTGTGGTGTCACTAAAGTTTTATAGAGTGGTATTAGTACCTCATGTGATCTTGACTGAATCCTTCTGTTCACGCAACTTTGATTTGCATTGCCTTTTTTAGGGTGCCGCTGCTCATATTTACCATATATTTTGGAGTATAAGACACACTTTTTCCATCCACAAAAGTGGGTGGAAATGTCTGTGCATCTTATACAGTGAATATTGACGAAGCCCTGTCCGCCTGTCAGCCCGCACACTTTGCCGTCTGCCTCCCACCAATTTTCTGCCTCCCATCAAACAGTAACAGCCAGTTTCAGCTTCAGCACAGCCTGATTAGCACAAGCAGCTGATTATCGGTTGGATCGGCCTCCCAACAATCAGCTGTTTCAGGCTGCAGGGATTGACATTGCCTTATTGCTGCCTCCGTGCATCCCTTTTTCGGCCTCCACACACTCAATTTTCTGCCCATTCTGATCCCCATCGCCTGGAATGGGCTGAAAATGAGGCCAGCGGAGGCGGAAAACAGGGCAACGGAGGCGGAAAATAGGATGCGGAGGCCGAAAAGGGTGCATGCAGAGGCAGCAATAGGCCCTGCAGCATGAAACAGCTGATTGTCTAGAGGCTGATCCAACTGACAATCAGCTGCTTGTGCTTAATCAGACTGTTGTGAAACTGAAACAGGCTGTTTGCTGTCTCCAGCAAAGAGGCAAATTGCTACGAGGCAGAGGCAGATTTTTTTTCTTGTTTTCCTCCCCAAAAGCTAGGTGTGTCTTATACTTCGGAGCATCTTATATTCCGAAAAATATGGTAATGGTTGTCCATACTGCTATTACCGCCGCGGTTCGGGCGGCTGGAGCCGGGGTCGGAAGATGGCCACCGCGGTTGGAGCCGGGGCGGCTGGAGGACTGTTGCCGCTATCGGAGCCAGGGCCGGAGAACTGCTCCCGCGGCTGGAGCCGGGGTTGGAGGACTGCCTCCACGACTGGAGCCGCGATTGGAGCCGGGGCGGCTGAAGGACTGCCACCGTTGTGGGAGCTGTGATTGGAGAACTACCACCTTGGTTGGACCCGCGGCTGGAGGACTACTGCCGCGGTGGGAGCCTTTCTTCCGTTTTTCATCTATTCGGAGGCGGCGGGGCAGCCTGGACTCGGGGCTGATCAGCTAAAGGAGAAGATCCAGTCCGGGACGCTTTCTTACTCTGTGAAAGATCTATGGGCCCTGAGATGTGTCCCCCTGTCTCAGGAATGGCCCTCTGCTCTCTCAAAGGCCCATCTCAAGGACGGATCTTGGGATCTGGAGAGATGGTGGGGCTGCAGGAAACGTGGGAGGGAGGGATGTTTAAATAATTTTTTAGTCAAGTTTTTAGAGGGGTTAGGAATGTCCGGACGGGGGTTGGGGGACAACTCGCCGGGGACTGGGACCAGGCCGTGGGTTGGGCGTGGCCGGGAGAGTCAGGGTCCGGATAAGACTGTATTAAGGATGGGGGGGGGTTGCCGGGGAGGGTGGAATTGAATATATTAGTACAGTGAGCGGGAGAGGCAGATTTGGCGGTTACAGGAGGCCATACCCTGTATTGGGAGCGCGTCCCCGCTGTTTGTCTGCTGTGGCGCGCTCCGACCCCCTTGTCATTTCCTGTTCCCCAGGGGGTCTGAGCGATCGGGCCCTGGGCCTTCGGCTAATGTTATGTAACGCCAGGTCCGTTGTTAATAAGGCCCCTCTCATCCACGATTTGATTTGTGAGGGGGGCGCGGACCTTGTGGGGGTCACCGAAACCTGGCTGGGCCAGGAGGGGGGAGTCCCTCTGGTGGAGATGTGCCCAGCCGGGTTTCGGGTTTTTCATCGGCCGAGGGCCCAGGGGAGGGGAGGGGGGGTTGCGGTAATTATTAAGGAAGATCTGTGTCCGAGGGAAGCCACTGTGTCTCAGACGACCGGGTGTGAGCTCCTTTTCGTGAAGTTTGGTCCCAGGGTTCAGGTGGGCCTGCTGGTCGCATACCTGGCTCCCTGCTATGCGGCAGCGGCCCTGCTTGAGCTCCTTGAGGTTATAGCTGGCGTGGCAGTTGGGACCCCCAGGCTTATGGTCATGGGGGATTTCAACTTGCCTTCTGCCGGCGGTGCCTCGGGGGTTGCTCAAGAGTTCGTGGCTTCCATGACGGCCTTGGGCCTGACCCAGTTAATTCGGGACCCTACTCACGTGGGAGGTCACACCTTGGATTTGGTTTTTGTCTCTGATCAGTGGCAGAGTGATCTGGGTATAGGGGATATAGTTATAGAACCCCTGTCATGGACGGATCACTCGTTCCTGAAGCTCAACTTCCGTTCTGCACCCCCTGACCGCAGGGAGGCAGGACCAGTAAAATGGTACCGCCCCAGGTGCCTGATGGACCCTGATAGGTTCCTGACGGAGCTTGGGCCATTCCCCGAAGCTCATACACACGACTCGGTTGAGAGCTTGGTTGCCACCTGGGATAGGGTGGCTGCTGGAGCCCTCGACCGAGTCGTGCCCTTGCGGCCTCTGACCCGGTGCCGATCCCATGTGGCTCCTTGGTTTTCTGAGGAGCTAAGGGAGATGAAGCGCTGGAAAAGATGCCTAGAGAGTAATTGGAGGGCTAGCCATTCCGGATCTGACCGAACACTACTACGATCTTATATTAAGACGTATCTAGTGGCGATAAGGATGGCGAGGAGGTCTTACCTCTCCACCCTTATTGCGTCCGCGGAAAACCGCCCAGCCGCCCTGTTTAGGGTGACCCACTCCCTCCTTGAGGTGGGAGCGTGGGAGGACCCCTTGCAGGGGCGGGCTGAGGAGTTTTCTAGGTTTCTGCAGGACAAAATCGCTCAGATCCGGGACGAGCTGGACTCCGATTGGGCATCTCCGGGCGGGGGGGTGGGGGTGGATATCGGTGAGGTCAACTGGGTTGAGTTCGACCCTGTTACTTTGGAGGATGTGGACAGGATACTGGGGGGGCTTAATGCCACCACCTGTTTGTTGGACCCGTGTCCCTCCTGGCTGGTTTTGGCCACTCGGGAGGTGACACGAGGCTGGTTCCAGGGCATTATAAACGCTTCCTTGAGAGAGGGGCTGCTGCCTGCTGCCTTGAAAGAGGCGGTGGTGCGGCCCCTCCTCAAGAAACCGTCCCTGGACCCAGCATTGTTATCTAATTATCGTCCTGTCTCCAACCTTCGTTTTGTTGTGAAGGTTGTTGAGAGTGTGGTGGCATGTCAGCTCCAGCAGTACCTGGATGAAGCGAGTTATCTTGACGCCCTCCAATCGGGTTTCAGGCCCGGGCACAGCACGGAGACGGCATTGGTCGCGTTGGTTGATGATCTCTGGAGGGCTCGGGACAGGGGTTGTTCCTCTGTCCTGGTCCTGTTAGATCTCTCAGCGGCTTTTGATACTGTCGACCACAGTATCTTATTGCGGCGGTTGGAGGGGTTGGGAGTGGGGGGCACCGTGTTGCGGTGGTTCACCTCCTTCCTCTCCGACTGTTCGCAATTCGTGTTGACAGGGGGGCAGAGGTCGTCCCCGAGGCCCCTACTATGTGGGGTGCCTCAGGGGTCGGTGCTCTCGCCCCTGCTGTTTAACATTTATGTGAAGCCGCTGGGCAAGATCATCCGTGGCTTCGGGGTAGAGTTCCATCAGTACGCTGATGACACTCAGCTGTACATCTCCACCCCGGGCCACCCCAACGAAGCCGTCGAAGTGATGTCCCGATGCCTGGAGTTGGATGGGTCGTAACAGGCTTCGTCTCAACCCGACCAAAACTGAGTGGCTGTGGTTTCCTGCGCCCAGATACAGGTTCCTTCGCTGGCCGTGGGGGGAGAGGTTTTGACCCCCGTGGAAAGGGCGCGTAATCTGGGCGTCCTCCTGGATGTACGGCTGTCTTTAGAAGAGCACATTGCGGCCGTCGCCAGGGGGGCTTTTTATCAGATTCATCTGATCCACCAGTTGCGGCCCTTTCTGGATCTGGGCGCACTTCGCACAGTCACTTCCGCCCTCGTTATCTCCCGCCTGGATTATTGCAATGCTCTCTACATGGGGCTCCCCTTGAAGAGTCTCCGGAGGTTACAGTTGGTCCAGAATGCAGCCGCGCAGGTGATTGTGGGTGCCCCTCGGAGCTCCCACGTTACACCGCTTCTCCGCAGGCTGCACTGGCTTCCTGTGGCCTACTGGATTCGATTCAAGGTGGTACTGATGGTATTTAAAGTGCTCCATGGCTCGGGACCTGGGTACTTACAGGACCGCCTACTGCCATCGTCAACCTCCCGCCGCCCAGTACGCTCCCACAGGGTTGCCCTTCTTGGGGTACCGCCGCCTGGCCGCTGTCGGCTGACGGCTGACGGCCCCGAGAGTTCGGGCTTTCTCTGTGGGAGCTCCCTCCCTATGGAATGATCTCCCCCCGGAGATACGGGCTATGACGGATATCCTGACCTTCCGGCGCGCAGTGAAAACTCTATTTTTTAAACAGGCTGGCCTGGCCCAGTAACTGTGTTTCGATTTTAATTCAATTTTAATTGGGGTTTTATTATTTTTAATTGAATCCCTTGGATGGACACAGCCGGATCAAATTGTTTAATGTATTTTTAATTGTATTTATTGTATATTTATTGTGTGTTTTTAGTAGGCTGTACACCGCCCCGAGTCCCTTTTTGGGAGAGGGAGCGGTATAAAAGTTTAATTAATAATAATAATAATAATATTAATCTTGCTTTCACCCAGACTATATTTGTACTTTTGGGATTTTTTTTTTTTGCCTAAGTGTAAGACTTTACTTTTTCTATACATTGAATTTCATTTTGTTAGTTAGAGCCCAGTGTTCCAGTCTGTCAAGATCCATCTGGACCTTGAGTCTATCATCTAGGGTGTTGGTTATTCCTACCAGCTTAGTATCATCTGCAAATTTGATAACTTCCCCTTCTATTCCCTCATCCAAATCATTTATGAAGATATTGAAGAGTACTTGGCCTAAAACGCAACCTCGTGGTACCCCACTGCTTACTTCCCTCCATGTAGACTTAGTACCGTTAATTGTATTCACTGAGTACAATTACAAATCCATCTGATGGTGATGCTATCTATCCCACTTGTTTCTAGCTTTCCAAGAAGTAGATTGTGGCCTACCTTGTTGAATGCCTTGCTGAAGCCTAGGTATACTATGCCCACAGCATTTCAGTGGTCACTATGTCAAAGAATGAAATAAAATTGGTTTGGCATGATCTGTTCTTAACAAACCTTTACTGACTTCTAGTTATTACTTTACTCATTTCTAGATGTTGACAGATTTGGTTTTTTTAAAAAATTATTATTTATTCATTATTTATTTATTTATTAAATTTCTATACCGCCCCCTCTCCCAAAAAAGGGACTCGGGACGGTGTACAGCCAACTAAAAACAAAAACAATATATACAATCAAAACACATTAAAAACAATTACATTAAAGGCCGAATATACAATTTGAGAATATAAAACTAATAAAAATTTAAAATACCAATATTTAATACCAATATTATTATTATCTTTTCAAGTATCTTCCTGGATATTGATATTAGGCTGGTCAGTAGTTTCCTGGGTCTGTTAGTTTTTCTTCCCTTTTTTGAAAATGGGAACCACATCAGCTCTTTTCCAGTCCTCTGGTAGTTCCTTAGTGCTCCAGGATATTTTTTTTTTTATTTTTAATTTCTATGAACACATCATTATGCGATCAGTGTGGTTCCAAGGTGTTTTACATTTTAAAGCAAATATGATAATAATTTCACATTAATATTATTAACTTTCTTACATCATTTGATATTAATTCATATTATCGATCTTAAATTAAATTATTCAATATTCTCATGTACTATTTTATATCAATCTCTACATTCTTAACATAATATAATTCTATATTAATGTTGAATTCCAGTGTGACATGGTCACTCTCACCCAAGGTTCCTGCAGTTTCAACTCCCTCTATCACTTCTTCTCTGTTTGTGAGGATTAAATCCATTATGGCTGTCCCTCTAGTTCCTTCTTCTACCTTTTAGACAGCAAAGTTGTCAGCTAGGCTGGTCAGGAACCTAATTCAATTTCTCATTTGGTGCAGAATTAATCTTCCAGTTGATGTCAGGATAATTGAAGTCCCCCATTACTATTGTAGTGTGTTTTCTACATATATTTGTTAATTGGTTAGCAAAAAGTAGATCTATTTTTTTCTGCTTGGTTGGGTGGCCTGTAGTATACAGCTATGGCAATGTCCCCCCCCCCCCTTCTATATTGATCCATATGCATTCTAGAACAGGGGTTTCCAACGTTTTGGACCTCAGGGACCACCAAACTCATAATTTTAGATTCCAGGGACCACTAACTGGCCTAATTTGTGGGTGTGGCTTGGTGGTCATGGGACTGGCTGGATATAGCTTGTATGTAAATATTATAAATATTTATATAAATATTGATTTTTTTATAAAAAAGAGCAACTTTTACCCAAAATCAGGCAAAGCAGGCAGATTGAGTTGCTCACAGAATCATTCAGTGATCTATCTATCTACCATTGGCTAGCTCAGTCTCTCAAATTTGCTTGCCATGAGTCTGCACTGAATTTTCTTGCAAGCAAACCTTCAGTCCTAAGGGAGGTTTGGCTGTGCTTAGCTAGAAAGCAAGAAATCCAACCATTTCATGCTTCCTAGCTAATCTAAATCTCCCAGCACAGCAGAACAGATGATGGCCGGAAAAAGGAAAAATAGCAATTTAGCAGACAAGTTTGCCAGGTAAGGAGTGAGTGGGCAGGGTGGGTTCCCGTGGGCCATGTGGGCTGAGCAGCCTTGTGTTTCTGCGCAGCCTGGATTAATTGCTTTGTGGGGGTGCTCTGGGGATGAGATTTCTCCACGGCCTACCAAAATTTTCTCACGGCCCACCAGTGGGCCGCGGCCCACCGGTTGGGACTGCTGTTCTATAAGGTTTTCCTCTTTGGTTTCATGCATTTCTGTAGCAATATAGCGGTCTTTTGCATATAGTGCAACTCCATCTCCTCTTTTTATGGGCTCTGTTTTTTTGTATCTTTCTATCAGCATGTTCCAACCATGAATGAATCATGCCCTGTACAGAAAAATAGACCAGTGAAATCATAAGCAATGTTTAGGATTCCAGCTTTTCATTTTTATCATATAACTGTGACAAATAACTATGAAGTTCAAGGCAAAGTGTCCCTACATATTCTTCTCCTTAGATTTGTTAGCTGCAAAATAAGTGAGGGCGGGGACTGGAGAATGAGTGTGACTTCCTTCCTTCCCTTTTCTGCTCTGAACTGGCCCACAGCAAAGCTGTCTTTCTTTTTGGCTAAGGGTATATTTTAAAGACATATGTTGAAATCACAAAAGTAATTTTGGCAACACACACAAGTCTTCCACATAGGCTGCAATGAAAAAAAAAAAAGAAATAAGAAACCATTTAGAACTCATTCATAACTCCCACTTTTCTAATTGCCATTTGTAAGGGAAACCTTCCAAATGGTTCTACTTTAGAAGTACTTTGCAGGGCTATGATTGGGTGGGACAACCATCAAACTACTCTTCATCAATGAATTAAGCAGAAAAGCCCTCAGAGTTCACCAAGACCTGCCTTTTTACGCCCCCCCCCCGATTAAATAAAAGCCCATAATGTAGAATTGTTTGGGGTGCCCTGTGATTTCAGTCCAGACAAATGGAATAGTCTTACCTCCACTTATCTCTCTTAATCCCGGAAGTGTGCAAGAAGTGTGTTATATATTAGCACATAAAGTAACTAGTGCCTGAGTGTGGGGAAATCTCACATTAAGGGAAAAAAAGAAAGATGCAAAATATAGGGCAATTTTTCATAGATCACTGGGAAATTACATATTTCAGTGAGGGATCTTCCCTTAAAAGAATTACCAGAAAGGAAATAAAAGGCTGAGTCTCAAGAATAGTATAGAAAGCTAAAGTAGATGGGAGTAATACAACCATTACGTATCTGATATTAACACAGTTGAGAAAGTCCAGAAATATTTCACGAGAAGAGTTCTCCACTCCTCTACTAGTTGCAGAATACCTTATGCCACCAGACTCAAAATTCTAGACCTAGAAAACCTTGAATTACGCCGTCTTCGGTCTGATCTAAGTATGGTATACAAAATCATACATTGCAATGTCCTACCTGTCAATGAATACTTCAGCTTCAACCATAATAACACAACAGCAAACAATAGATACAAACTCAAGATTAATCGCATCAAACTTGATGCAGGAAATATGACTTCAGCAACAGAGTGGTCAATGTCTGGAATACTCCACCTGACTCTGTGGTTTCTTCCCCAAACCCCAAAAACTTTAACCTTAGACTGTCTACTATTGACCTCATCCCTTTCCTAAGAGATTTTGTAGGGGGCGTGCATAAGCGCACCAACGTGCCTACCATCCTTGTCCTATTGTTTCTTTTATTGTTTCTTTTATTTTTCTTATATGTATCCATGTATTCATAACTATGTTTTACTTATACCTATTACCTTGTAAGCAATTGACAAAATAAATAAATAAATAAAATAAATAAATAAATAAACTACGCAACCTTGCACTTAATTCTTTCCAGGAAGAAAAGTACCCGAACTCGGCAACAAAGATTATATTTAAATTTCCTTTTCAATACCTTAGCATTTATAATTAAAATGATCAGAGCAGGGAAAGGTTTTTTATACAAGGAAGATCAAAGTTGTCAATACTATGTTATAGGAAATCAGTTATAGGAAAGGTCATCCACACTTCAAGCATTTGGTCTGCTCTTCTACAATGGCACGAAAATGATTTTAAAGGGACACTAGCTAAGTGAGCATTCAAACATTTAGGTTTACATCTCTTTTTAATTATATGTGTCTACAGGCTATCCAATAGTTTCATCTTGAAGGCAAATAGGTGCTTCAGAGTTCCTGATGGTCTTTCTGCAATTCTTAAATAATCTGATCTTTTTCTGAGAATTTATGGCTACCTTCAGGGACATGTTGAATTTAAGAGATGCACACAGATACTATGGGAGTGTTCCTGCACATTCCAAATAATTTTGCTTTCATATCTGAGTGATTGTACAGAATACACATATCCCCTCTCATTTAACACAGAAACAATGGAGGACGTATAATTAAATAAATGTGGCTGCTCCCAATCTCACTATATCTAGCTTGGATACACCAGTTCAATATAAGTGTATCACCTTTATCCTTTCTCATCTTGGGTTAAAATTTGCTGTAGAACAAAAGAGTTTAGAGAATCAGGTAGTTTTTCTGAACAGGGGGGAAAAAAACCCATCTATTTGCACTACATAAAACATGAAGTTACTCAATGTCATATTCTTTTCTGTTTTAATGTGGCTCTTAACTCCTAATCATCAAGCATGATAGATGACCATTTTTGGGTGCTTGAACATTTTGTTTTATTATTTTTTCCAAGTGGACATTTAATAATCACAATAAATGCTCTGGCCAAGGGATAATACTGATTAATCCACACCTCAGCAGTGCAATAAGCAGGAACTGAAATGCACCCAAGGTGTGCATTAATGAGCCCTACCTACTGTACAGACCCATCATGTCTTACTGTTTAATTAAATCCCAAACCAAATAGCTTTGAAGAAAAGGTACAAATATTTTTTAAGCCATCTTTCTTTCAATTTCCTCCACCAAGTGGAGCTGAGACAAAACATGCCGTATTTAGAACAATATTTTAATTTATGGTAACATTGCTCTGTTAGATGAAAAGAATATAATATTTTAAAAAGGGGAAATCTGATTGAGATACTTAAGTGCATGGTATATTACATGAAATGTCTGATCATAAGGAAAGGTAATATCTACTCAAAATTATAATTTCTGTACTTTGAAATCATCTTAGCGTATTATCTACCCATTTCAAATTGTAGCACTTGTCAAAATCAACTGCCAAGCAGCTCAAGTGCTCTTCTGAATCAACAAAACAGATGTATAGCGATGTGAGGTTGGAGAGATGGAAATAAAAGTGAACTATATGCTAGTCATTGCCCTTAATCTCTTGAACCCAACACTTAACAAAGTGGTTATCACAGATCTTTGAGGAACTATTTATAATGGAGGGAGAGAAAAAAATCAGGACTTGAATCTTAATAATAGATGCAAAAACACTTCTAAAATTATTTGCATCTTGGTAGCCTGCAAAGCTTAATATGACTCCTTCAAAACATGGAGGTGATGGAAGGGAAATTAGAATACATTTCACTAGGATACTGCAAGGTCAAAGAGACAATATCTCTAAATTAACTCTTGCTTTGGATAAAGCGTGGCAAACAATTGATTAAAACCACCTGCCCCTGCTGTTTCCAGTAGTATAAAAGTGAGACCCCTGCAAAAATCAGTGGCTGCATTCACAGGATTTAGGAAAAAAAATCTGGCAAAATATAAAGTCTGTTTGGGACTCAATACGTCGCCCTAAATTCAGTTTAAAACTCCCGATTGGTCCAGTTTACTAAGTTAGACATTATGGAATTAATTTCTATCAAATATTGCATTTCAGCATCTTCATGCACACCTACACATGATTAGACTCCTATTACTTTGTACATTGTATAATTCTGTTATTTAATCTGCCCAGCTGGGCCTATTTTCCACACTGAACTAAATTGTAACAAGCTTTTTAGCTTTCTAGAGAATTACCTAGGAAGCAGATTATCACTGGTATTTAGAAAGTTACTCCACATTTGCAACTTTGCTGTGCACACAAACCCGCTCGTACATTCCCAATTTTGGTTAGTTCAAACTCAGCAAAACTGAATTCCAAGGATCCCACCCCTTCTTACACCGTTGTTCCCAAAGGTTTACATGTTAACACTCACAGCACCATTTATTTTTCTCCTTTTCCCCCCACTGTCATTTCTGTACAGATTTAATACAACCAAAACATGGTTTCCACTGAGAGCTACAGGTAGCAGTGTTCCAAAGCTGCCGATAATTGGTGTCTGCCATGCCAGCTTACAGCAAGTTATGTAAATCACAGCAAGATCCCTACAACCCCTAAAGGCATGATTTTTTTTAAAAAAAAAACCCACAACATAGAAGCTAACTGTGGAAAGCGAGTAGTAGTCTTCTCCATTAAAGGGAACCAAAAAGACCACTACAGCAAAGTAAATTCAACCCTTTCAAAACATATACATTCACTTCTGAAGTTTAAACTTTTGAGGGACAGAAGAACAAGCTACAATAACAGCTTTCTTTTTCAAAGATGCTTTCCATTTGCTGGCAGAATATTCTATTATTCAAAAGAGCACCAGGCTTTGGATGCAGATTTTCCTGCTTCTTCTTGCAAAAAGGATCCATATTTACATGTATTAGTTCAACCATCTTCCTTGCCTGTGTAACAATATCTATATGGGTTTCTATAATTATATAGAATTATCTGATCCAGATAAGGCTTAATGCTCAAACTATGGAACACTGTGCTTTGGAAGGCTTATTGCTATACCATCTTTGATCATTTCACAATCATAAACCTTCCCCATGCTTTCTACTATCTTTTCCCATCTCAATATTTGTATCCTTTCTATCTCACACAGAAAGATCTACTTTCTTTATTGGCTGGAAGACAAATATTACATTAGATAGACAGACAAAACCTTTTAAAATGTTATTTGAATCTTCTGTCAAGCAGTGGCAGACACGTTTATTACTAGTTAACTGCACATGCAGGAAATGTTAGATGGAGCACGATCTTCATCTTGATAGCTGCCTACCTACATCACAGATATTTTTGCTTACTAGATGGACTAAAAGGGGCATCAATAAGAAACATGATTGGAACACTTGCGGCTTGATTCTGGGCCCAGAAATTACCTTTCCAGGAGAGTAAATTCATACAGAAATCCTGGAACATTCTCATAGGCCTGGATATAACCTATAGGAATGTCTCAATTCTTGTAGAATAGGGTATGAGCTCCATACCTGTAAGGATATATGTCAGTCAAACATTTTATTTTGATGTGACCTGTTGGTTTGCTCTAGAATTCAAAGCACTCTTTGACTGAAGATCTGTTTGATCTTGAAGAGAAGCAGGCAATTCTCATTCATAAGTAGCTTGCAATAAACAATAAAAGCAATTAATAAAAAATTGACTTCAGAAGAAAACAACATAGAAAGAAGTGATGGAACTAATAATATTTTAATCTTCTCCTACCTCTCACCTTTTGGCTCTTTACTGCTTCTTTCTGCTAAGTTTCATTCATGGGCTTTAGAAAACAAATGGCAAAGAGGAGCAAAGTTAGGTATTATTTTGGGCCATGCTGGCACAGCGGTTAGAGTGCAGTACTGCAGGCTACTTCTGTTAACTGCAATTTGGTAGATTGAATCTCACCAGGCTCAAGGTTGACTCAGCCTTCCATCCTTCCGAGGTGGGTAAAATGAGGACCCAGATTGCTGGGGGCAATATATTGACCCTATAAACTGCTTAGAGAGGGCTGTAAACAGGGATGGGATTCAAAATTTTTAACAACCGGTTCTGTGGATGTGGCTTAGGTGGTGGGCGTGGCTTGGTGGTCATGTTACTGGGTGGACATGGCTTGGTGGTCATGTTATTGGTTGGGTGTGGCCAACTCAATATCACTCACATCGAGGCACGCATCTCCTCCCTGGCCTCTCATGACTATGGGGATACTGCAACAGTCGTAAGTGTGAAAAATGGTCATCAGTCACTTTTTCAGTGCTATTCGAATGGTTAACTTGGAATGGTCACTCCACACAAGCAAAGTACCAGCAAAGGAGGGGAAAAAAACTCCAGAGAAGCTCCAGAGACAGGAAGTCTAGTCCTGCCAAGAATGTAATAAGGGTTAACAGAGAGACAGTTTCTGTAAGCAACACCAGAATGTTTCCTTCCTGCCTTCCTTACAGGATCAGGCCAGTAATTTCTTCTAACAACCGGTTCTCTGAACTGCTTAGAGTGTTAACAACCAGTTCTAGCGAATAGGTGCGAACTGGTAGAATCCCACCCGTGGCTGTAAAGCACTGTAAAGCAGTATATAAATGCTATCACAATGCTTTTTGTGAGGAAAAAGAACCTCATTTCCACTAAAATATATTTAAGAACTCTTCATCTCTTCTGTAGCTATTTTGTCACTGCTATCTGGGCCCTCTATATCTGTCCCGAATACTCTATTTTTCTCATAGCTAATGGAGATAGCAAAAGTAGTAGAAAAGGAAAGTTACTCAGCACTGGAGGAGGAATTCCATTGCCTGTACTAATATAAATCCATGGCTTGATGTGGCACATTCCCTCTGGACTAGTCATCTTCATTTCTGGCCATTTACACTTCAATCATTGAACTTCCTGCTTCTTAGAGCCTTGGGACTACTACATATAGAACCCAGAACATAAGAGAAATGAAGGACAATAGCCATGAGACTATCAATATTTCATTTTTGCTGTTTCAATTATTTTCTAAAACAATATTTTAAACACCAGCATGCTGAAATCAGTCCAGAGTGGCTTCTAGGTATTTTCCAAACCATGCCATGCTAACCATTCTAAGAAGCTAGTTTGGAAGACAAATTCAGCAGGGACAGTTATTGTCACTTTGATTCTGCAAATATCTCTAGGGACTTACATTTATGAAGGCATCTTGGAACTTACTCAGCTTTTAGGTAATTGTACCATTGCAGAGATACTGCCTATATAATTTGTCGGGATAATTTCCCCTTTCTTCAGTCACCACTGGATTTCAATGTAGAATTTCAATACACAGCCACATACAAGACAATACATTTATCTTTTTCTTAATGTGATAAGCAAGGTATAAATTGAGTAAATAAAAAATAAACTGAGATTTTGCTAAAATTCAAACAAGACAGAAACAAAAATTTTATAATCCAGTTAGAACTCAATGATTACTTCAATAATTTAGTGGCTGGTAGTCTAGATTTTCAATAAGAGACTAGTTTCTCTCAAATTTTGCAAGGCCCTATTTGAAGAAACGTTTGAAAAGAGAAAACCCTTACTCCAAAAATACAACCTGGAGTTTGATTATGGGGAAGACTGAAATACGATCAGATGATCATGAATCCACAATTCATTTTTCAGATGTTAAAGTGGCTTAACAGTTCATTCAGCAATAAGATTTGTTTAAGGCAGTTAAAGATCGACAGCAACATCTTTTAAAATCCATTTCTGTCTCACTTTTTAAAACAGAGGATGCAACAGTATAGTTGAGAATTGTTTCTTAATATACTAAATTAAACTAAATTTGTTGGGTCTAGAATATTCACAACCTTTTGTCATCTGAGTCCACAGGGTGGTGGACAATCCTGGTTGCTTCAGCAGCTGCCACAGGTCTCCGCTGCTCATCGCTGCTACCAGCTCGCCAGTACCAGTAGAATACCACCACTGGTACTCTGTCTATTGTGTGGCAGGAAATGAGACACGTGTACCCAGTTGACCCTTTTCTCTCCTTTTATTTCGTTCCAGACTGAGCACCGGAGAAGCTGCGGCAGCCTTTCTTATAGTCGGCTGCTCGCAGCTCGCCAGCCAATGATGGCTCTTTGAATTTCCCGCCATTGGATCAACCAATACAAGTATGTCATGTAAATACATAACACCCCTCTCCACTTGGTCTACTCCAACCAATTAGAGCCCACCTAAGTAAGACATAGTCACGTAGGTAGGTGGGGCTCTTATGTGTTCAACTGGACCTGCGCAAGTTAGTCGTGTGTTCGCCTGCGGCTGATTCGGATGGGGTTGCTGTTTCTCCCGTCCTTTCCTGTGGAACCTCCTGGAAGGTAGAGTCGGCCATGCCACTCCTGCTAGGTCTTTCCTGGCCAGTTGAGTTGGCTAGTCCACTCCCACCCAGCTTGTTTGCCCGCTGTCCATCTGGCCTCAGTTCCACTTCCCTCAGGTTGTTACCTTCTACAGCTGCAGGTACGTGATTGCAAATACCGACCGGGGCTAATGTTAGTGATGGTTGTGATGGTTGTGTTGGTATTGGTTGGGTAGTCGCTAAGGTTTTGCTCTTTGTGGAGGGTCTCCCCCTCCCCTGTGGCTTGTGTTTGAGGGGTCTCCCCCTTCTTGTCTATTTTTGTTTGTGGTTTGTGGAGGGTCTCCCCTTCCTTCGCAGTTTATGATTGTAGGGTCTCCCCCCTCTCCACCTAGTTTGTCTGTGTTTCTTGGTATTGTTCTTGATCTAAGTTGGTCTATATGTCTCCTCCAGTCCCTCTCATCTTTGGTGACCACACTGTACGACCGGGGCCCTGTTATTTGAGTTATCGTTGCCGGTATCCACAGTGGTTCTCCCGAGAGATTTTTTGCATAGACTGTCTCCTGTTTTAAATGTGCGGTATTTACTGGAGGAGTCTGTTGGCTTCTCTGTGCAGTATGTAGGATGTAGCCTGTCTAGATTCGATCTAAGTTTTCTGCCCATTAGAAGCTCTGCTGGGCTTTTATTTGTTGTCGTGTTGGGTGTCATGTGTTGTATAGTTAGTAGTTTGTCTATCTTTTCATGTATTACTCCAGGACCCAGTTTGTTTAGTGTGTCTTTTGTGTAACAGACCATGCACTCCGCCCGCCCGTTTGCGGCTAGATGATATATTTGCAGAATCAAAGTGACAATCCTACTGAACTTACCTATGACTACCATAGACATTGCTAAGGAAACTGCAAGAGACAGAATCCTGGCACGAGTTATAACTTGGTTAAACAAAAGGATGGCCAGAGACTATTAGCGATGAGACTGTAAAACCGTTGAAAAATAGACAGAATGAATTATCAATGTTAAAAGGATGTATACTGTGGGGGGATCGAGTAGTTATACCGAAGAAATTAAGGGAACAAATACTTGAACTATTACATGAAGGGCACCCGGGAATCGTTAGAATGAAAGCCTTGGCAAGGAGTTATGTATGGTGGCCAGGGATGGATAAAAACATAGGGGAGTGGGTAGCAACGTGTAAATGTTGTCAAGAATCCAGACCCGGAGCGCCGGAGAAGCCGCAGCAGCCTTTCTTATAGTCGGCTGCTCGCGGCTCGCCATCCAATGATGGCTCTTTGAATTTCCCGCCATTGGATCAACCAATACAAGTAAGTGATGTAAATACATAACACTGTCACTCCTATTTATCTGGATCCTTGTTTTATGTAGATGTTTCTTGTTTTTGTTGATGTTTATACTTGTGTATATTTGTGCATACTATGGAGGTTTTGATTGCTAACCTTTGTATGATTGTGACAGTGTACAAGACTGATAATAATGTAAAAATAAAGCAGCTCAATCTTTTTGGGGCTTTGGTACAAATCTGAAAGAAATGTGCCGCTTTGGGTTAAGGAATAAATTGTACCCCAGCTGGAATTTCTAGATCAAAACCAAACCATAAGGCATGGTATGACTTCAGCCATCTCCATATTAGTATTGATTTCTATCTGTTTCTATTTTTTTCTGCCTACAGGTTTTTTAAAAGTTATATACCATCAAATAGGTGTCAACCATTAGGAGCCACATAAATATTTCCTTTATGATGGTCTATCCTTAACCTAGTCTTTCAAATCTTCCAACAGTGCACCCATTGCCACTGCAGCTAAGTCCCATTCACCTTGCTGCTAATCATCTTATTCCCTTTCCTTCCACCTTTCTCACCATTACAGCCTTCTACAGAGAGATAAGTCTTTGCATAATGTATCTGAAGTAGGATAATTTCAGCTTGGTCGCTTGCGTCTCAAGTGAGAACTCTGAATTGATATGTTTTATTATCTATGTCAAGTCTGTCTCTGTTCAAATCCTAAGAAAGAAAACCCTCAACTCCATGGATTTAGAAGAGAGGTACTTTTACTAAGAACAAACTCATAGCAGCAAAAGTAAGGCAAGATCCGAGAAAAATCCATGTGAAAGTTACACATTGAAAGTCACCTCCACCCAATAGATGTTGTTTGTCTCCAAAGGCCCAAGACAGTTGGCCTTGGAAAAGTGTAAACAACTCCATTCAGCTGATGAGTAGCAAACCTCCCTTCCAAGTCTCATGGAAACACTTCACACCAGCTCACTTCTCCCCCTTCAAATGCCAAAAATCCCTTCCCCATTTCTATGGCAGTCAAAGACAAGCAAGCTGCAAATCACACTCTAGCTGACATTTGGCTCTCTTTGACAGAGGCGTTAGCTCTTAAAAAGAATAAAAAGCATTAAAAAAAAAGTAAGAACAAGTAAGTAGGAGCAAAAAAAATGAAATAAGTCAATTAAGGAATGCTGCTTAACCCAGGTTTGTTAATATTTTTTTTAAAACATTTATTTAAAAGTTCTTTCTTAGAGTAATCTTGTTTTATATCCAAAGTATTTTTTGACATGTCAGGCTTTCTCAAAGTTCCTAGTTTTGGAGATCCTGTAGTTTACCATATTTAAAAGAGAAGGAAAATATGACACATAGGGCTTAATGAGATCTCAGAAGATAAAACAATACTGCAAATAAGCTTAATTAATTAAAATAAAGAAATGGCTCCCAGCATCTATTTTTCACTAATATATAGTATAGGTTACTACAATATGAAGTATATTTGTGATGGTTGAACACATACATGCCACCTCTGACCCCTAGTTCATCACAACCTGAACAATCACTATTAAAATAATTAATGCACTTATTTGTGTGAGAAAGTATATGCGGCACTATACTAACAAAAGCTGTAGTAAATGTAGGAACTAAAAATGAGAAGGGTGTGAATCGATTCAATGGCTCTGGACTAGTCTCTCTTTTTCTCTCTCTCTTCTAACCCATTTCACAAGGTTGTTGTTGTGGGAAGAATAAGCATAGGAGCATTATGTACAACGCACTAAATGAAGATGGAATAGAGATAAACAAACCAACCAACAGGCAAGGAAGGCAAGTGGAAAATGGAAAGACCCATAAGAATGAAGAGTGTGGGACACTATTTTTAAACAATTAAAGTATTTAATCCCTTTCTCTTTTCCCTCTCTAATTTGTTGCTCCCATCGGACTGAATTATAGATGGCTAAGTTTTCAAACCAAACAACAGCTCTCTGGAGTACTGCCATGTACACTGATAGCACTAAATATATATAAAAAATATAAAGCACTCTAAAAGTCAGAGTAAAAGCTGTTGTTTGAATTGTGACTCCCATTGTGACATCATCCATAAATCAAGGAACTACCAAGTTTGAAAAAGTATGAAGACACCATTCTCAAATGAGCCATATAACAACTTATTGACAGTCCTTATCAAGGTCTTACCTCTACAGATGCAAATCATGGCATCTGTTTATATACATTGGGTAGGCAATAAATAAAGCTTGGAATTTCAGTTGGAATTAGTTAGCAGGGACAGAGGATAACAGAACTGTATTTTGAATCACAGCTCTTAAGCATAAAATTAAATTGTTGTATAAGGTTTATATAACCCAGTTTTTTCAGAATATCACAATACATGGTTGTGTTTCAGCATCCAGATTGTAATTCTATGCTTTCTTCTCTAGTTGCACTAAATGGAGATTGATTTCTGAGTAGTAGTTATAGAATAGCATTTTTGGACATTAAATTGTCATGTACACATGGAGAGAGCCATAGTCTTTCATAATCTCTACACATTAGCTAGTGTAACATTTTAAAATGATTTCATTTAATTTTTTTCCAAGAAAGCCAAACCTACCTTAAACAGAGCTTGTATATAGAAGAAAAATGAAGCATTATTTAAAGTTCTTATTTGCAGAATGTTAAAACATAAAGCAATTTATAAAACAAGGAACATATTTTCCCTTGGCTCTACTATTAAAATACAATTCACTGAGTAAAAGTTCAATAATTTTAAGAGAATATGCAAAAGCTTTATCTGTTTATATAAAACTTCTGTTCCTATTTTTTGTTAAAACAAAGGCTTGGAACATGAATCATAAAATGTCATGATTAACAAGTATGACTGCATTTTAAAAGAATATTTTTTTAATTTTTTTTTCCCCAGAGCTACTAGATATAAAAAATAGGTCAGCTATCAAGTCATTTGCAAAGAGGAATTACATTAGAACAGAATGAATCAAAATACATTTGTTCAGTCAGTACATAATCAAAGGATAAAGATTCCAACAGTACAATTTACTATTCTACTTTCCAAAGTAATCCTTTTCGTTATAAATATTTTGCTGCAAGTTTAGCTAAAGTTACTTTTAGATTTGGGGATAAGCACAGTCACATAGCATTTCACAGAAACTGGGATCAAGTCTACTTTTAAGGGAGAGCTATGGTGTCATCACAAAAGAAGTCCAAGAGAGCAGATACAGAAGTCCATCAACTTATTGGCACATTGAGATGTGAATCCTGATTATAATTCTCCTCAACTGGTTATTATTATGAAAGAACCTAAATACAAAGAGTTCCCCAATTCACCAGTATTTGATGTTTTGTAAGATTCAGTATCTTAGAGTTTCTCTCTTGTAGAATGAAAGAAGTTTAGATTTTTAGACATACAGTTTAACTTCAAGGTGGCACGGCTGTTTTTGAATAGTGGGTTTTTGACAATGAAATTAACTCCTATGATCATGTAAGCAATGAAGGAGGAAAAATTCAAACTGGGCACCTAAGGTTAAGCACTTCAATTGATAAATACAGGCTATGACCAATGGGACGTGAACGGTGACCAATTTCAAAGACTCTAAGCAGCTGCAATTCCCATGAATTTACTGTAGAATTTAAATCAATGGAAACTGTGGGTGACCATCCTATTTATTTCCACCACAGGAAACATTCCTTTCATATTCTATAATGGGCAGAAATGTGTGGATTTGTACATTACGCTGCACTTTTAAAGCCTGAAGCAGCCATCTTAAAGTTAAATTCAGAAGACACAAAATATTAAAAGCCAAAAATGAAAAATAACTTGAGTTAGATAGCTGGAAGGAAGACTCTCACCAATGACAACAAAGTTATTCTTCTGTGGCTTCCAAAGAATTTCTTTTAGATCCATTTGGAATGGACTAAGCAATGGATTACTGCAATTTTTTTTTAAAAAAATGAGATTTGTTCCTCTTTATTCTTGCAAGACTGATCGGCTACTCAGACATGACTACTACCCCTTTTCATTCATATTTTTTACTACCCATAATATGTAAGGACTTTTATTTACAATGAAATCTCTCCTTAAACCTTTCTGCTATTGAAAGGGATTTCAAAATTGAGAATCTGTAGATATTTAACCTCAGTGGTGGAATTCAAAATTTTTTACTACCGGTTCTGTGGATGTGGCTTGGTGGGCCTAGGAGGGGAAGGATACTGTAAACTGTCCAGTCAGAGGTTGTATTTGCTGGTTCTTTGAACTATTCAAAAGTTCTGCTACCAGTTCTCCAGAACTGGCCAGAACCTGCTGAATGCCACCTCTGTTTAACATCCATGTGAAGTTACATTTTTTATCACAAATTTCTATTGGAAAGGTTAAATTGCTGATATCTTGCAAAGGTACCGGTATGATCACAAGTTTTTTTCAATTGACTTCAAGCGTCTAGTCCATGGAGCCCTAAGTTTCTGTTTCAGTCATTGTGGAAGGTATACATAAGTAGCTATATTTTGTTGATTTTTAGCCAGGGCTCAACTGAAAAGATGATCTAAGTTTGAAAAGTAACCGTATTGTATAAATATCCCAGTTTCTGATAACAGGCATAAGTAGACTAGGCCAATAGAATAAGTTCCTGTTTTTATTTATTTTGTGCCTTTTAATTGATTTCTGCCAACTGCCAACTAGTGCAATTCTCTTGGCAAATTCTGAATGCTATACAATTTATAAACCTTAAGTATAGTTGTATATTTATGAGTGATCCAGATCAACATTCCATTTGTGGACTTCTTCTTTGGATAAACATTTCTTTTAATATTTCATTTTCCAGTTCACTATTGAATTGACTACATTTAAAAAGATCATAGTTTATTATTTTGTAAGTTACATTCTTATCACTTTCTTCACAGATGAGTCATATTCTGCTAAACTAACTTTGGCTATACGCCCTATGTATTTGGCAAAATAAACGTCTAAATGTTAAAATGTTTTTATTTAGTTGTAAATACAACATCAAATTCTGCACCTGCATTGATCAACACTAGCTTTATAGAAATACATACGGTACATAAATTCTTCAGCAGTAATTACTACCTTTTGATGAAATTCAGTAGCATTACTGTATTATATGTAATAGAACTTTTTAGTTTGCAAGAAGTGCAGATTACTTATCATTTCTCTTTTGCAAACAGTTTTGAACTTGTAGCCTCCTTTCAATTGGAAATTTCTTCTGTTTTTTAGGCTGTTGTATAAGAGGATAGTGCAATGGTTGACATTCTAAGCTGCTTTCATCCACAACTGATGCAGGGAACTACAAAAACAATGTAATAAGATGTATGTCTGCAATGGAAAAAAGAATATGTTAAAACATGGCTTGGTATTTATTAGTTTTATTAAGGAGGGCTTTGGTGGAAAAACAAGGTTTTTCCATTCCCAAACAGGTCAAGCAAAGTTTTCTTAAAAATGTAAGAACTGCTTTCTTCATTACAGATTCTTTTTCCAATATTTATGAATATTAGAAGTGTTAATTTCTAGGTGAATATTTAAAGTAGCCTATAGAAAAATCAATTGTTCCTATTTTAAAAACAACTGGAAAATGCTTTTCTATGACTTAATGCCAGCATAGAGTCATTCTTTCTATGTTGCATTGCTGCACATGCTGTTAAAGTTCTTGGCAACAATGTTTAAAGTGGAAATTAAAAAGAAAGGAACTTATAGGCATTTATATAAATTAAGTATCATAAAATTGGCAGGAATAATAACTTTTTGTTTGGTTTGTTTCATATTTGGCAGGGTTCTGCACAGGTTTTTAACAGTATTATTTAAAAGGCACTAGTAACTGTGCAGCCAATTCAAACTTCTACTTCCCCTCTCAACAATGAGAGCAAAGCCGGTTTAACTGTTTTGATTAAATATTTTATTAAAAAGTAAGCCTTTGGGTTGGCAGACGTACTATTTCTGCACGTTGTTAATATGTCAGTTGCATGGGGTTGATGTATTTTTAACTGCCTCACACACTCTATGAAGCAGATAGGTGATCTGATACATACTGTGTTCTTTCCCATTAGTTCCTTCAAGTAATTAAAATTTACTAATTTTTCCAATAATGGAAAGAAGATATGTAATCTTTCTGCTCGGGTGTTATTCCAAAAGTAATAAGAATGAATAGGGAATCGTGGTTATTTGGGGTCTTGGAATTGATCTATGGTACTGAAGACGCTGGTCACTTAACCTGACTGAAAGCTCAGCTTGTTTTGCTCATACAAGTAAAATAACTGTGAGCAGTTTTTGCAGTACTTATTGTAGTAATTAGAGCAGCAGGGACCTGAACTTGAAATATGGCATTTCCACCATAAGCACTTTTAAGATTTAACATCTCAGCTTCTTTGGATGTCTTCCATATACAGCCAGCACAGGTGATTATATAAACTGTTTTTAAACAGTTTAAATAAGGTATGGTATGCTCATGAGAATAGATTCTGTGTCAATGTTAGATGTTGGTTTTTTTTTTTTAATTCCATTTAATGTTCTGTATTATTTCCTCTTCCTTTTGATTTTTTTATTTTGAAATAAAAGAAAAAGGAATGCAGTTTTTATCTGCCTCTTGGGAGACAGCAGGCAAAGAACATATGTTGCCAGTGATATTGAGATACAACACAGTCCACACTTCAATATAATTTATTACCCAACTTCAATGGAGCACCTTTCCTGTACGAGCTAAAGATAGTGTTAATACTGCTCCACTTTGCATTTGTCCTCAGCTATAGATATAGACTGAGCAGGAAAAAGTGACTGGTCCAAAGTTTCAGTGAGCTCCTGTAGCTGAGGATGGATTCAAATGGTTTTACTCTTTTCTAATCCAGTATCCTAATCACAGCATCACATGGATTCTTAAAATACGACATACTTAGCATCGGGTTGCAGTAAATTAATGTGCACTCATAACCATATTATCAGCCCTTAAAGGTAGTCAGGTCAAGAAACCAAAATAATGAATATTAATACTACTGGTACTTTTTCTTACAAGGCTATAGGCAAAGGAATCTTGCAAGACCAAAAGCACATTATCTACTCTCCATGCCTTTACATTCCAGAGGCTGGAGAAGTCAAGCCCCAATTGAGGTGCTTTCTCAAATTACATGCCTGGTATGGACTCAGATTTTGTTTATTAGACCATTGTCTATTCTAGACTGTGTCTATTTGCTTTTGCCTCTCAAAGTTATTTTCACAGCCCATTACGCATATCTGCAACACAGATAACAATTCTTACATGGTTGTATTGCTGTGGAAAAATATGTGTCTATTCTTGCTATTGAAATATATTTTGTGTTTAACTCAGTTGTATTTATGGCAACTGAGTTAAAAACTGATTATAAATCAACTGAGACAGAAATGCATCTTTTTAAGGATTTAGGTATTGGCATTTTTTTAAATAAAAAAAAAATCCTTTGAAATAATCCTTATTCCTCAGGAATACCAGAAACATTATTTCCAATAATTTTGTATCTGGACTAAGCATTAAGTTCCTATTGAACAACTAGATAATTTGTAGATGGAAAGCATTCTAATCTAGAGATAGAAGAAAAGCTGATTTTACAGGGAGAAGAAACTCCTCAGTTTTAAAGCAATTTATAAGACTGATCGGCCAAACTGTATGTCTTTGAGAATTCAATAGTCACATAAATGTAAGTTAGTCTTTTAATTTTTTTCAATGAAAAATTTCCTTCGAAGAATTAAAAATATTTCAGATTGGTAAACTAGAAATTGGACAAAGTTTGTTAGAGGTGACAAATAAGTTGAAAAGGAGATTTTGATGAAGTCTCAATCAATATACAGTACCGCTTTTACTATTCTCAATCTTACAAGATAAGAAAAGGGATGGAAATGAAATTGTTTGCTGTTTGTTTTATGATCGAACTTTTGATAGATGCAAAGCTGCCATCCAGCAAAACTTGCATTCTGGATCTCTCCTGAAAAGAGGTAACAATTAGATTTCCATGTTTTTTTTTCATATGACTAGATAAAAATGGTTCTAGCTTACCTATAGCAATAGAAAGTGTTTCAACTTCAGCTAAATTAGTGTAACTAGAAATCAAATACTAAACAGAAGAAGACTTGCATTCTCAGACAAACTTATATGCCATTTTATCCTGAAACTGAAGTCAGTTTCTAGTAATTGCATATGAAAAAGAAATAAAGCCCTGAATACATACTGAAATTCTTTTGCTAAGCCACAGAGGGTCAGTCTTGCTGTTCAGCTTCACCTTATATACTGTATACTTTTAGACAAAAAAGAACATGTCCCTTTTGACAAGCATTCCTTTTAGAACAGAAGTTTGCTTGTCAAACATTCAGATTTCAAAAATTATCTTAGTATAAAAGTGACTGCAAGAAAGCAAAATTAGGTTCTTTTGATAGCATGCTAATTAATGAATTTTACAGGACCGTATAAAATATTAGAAAGCAGAGAAACAGCACTTCTATCAATGAAGCAATGGAAGCCTCCAAAATATAGTCATGTCCAAATCTTCAAAATAATGCACTGAACTACTGAAGTACAGAGATATTTTAATACTGTGAGGAAAATACTTCATTTTTGTTAAAACATCCCTGAATACTTTGCAAATGCTATTCATTTTAATTATCCTAAACTCAATTGCAAGTTGACTGTTAAAATACTATTTATATGCTTTTGCTATCAGATATCTGCTACTAGATAATGTCAAATGGTGTTTGAGATTTGCTTGAGACTATTCAACTTGAGCTGAAATTAATTTCTAATCATTTTGTATTTCTAGACTTCAAATTCATCATTTCATTAACTCTAGTATTCAACATTCACATTCACTTAACAAACACTGATAGTTTGCAATGTTATTTTATCATCATTTTTTTATCACAAATAACAGGTGACCTACAAGTGCTTACAAAATAGAACATATGGATTAATCTGAAGCAGAATCCTGCATTCACAGATTTAATAACTACCCCTATTTATGTGATGATCCTATATAAATGTTTGGACAAACCATCAGCTAGTTTGAGCAATTTATCCTGACTAAATTCTCCAAGGAAAATTTCCCTGACAAATTCACCTAAACTAGTAGTTGATGAATCTTTACATTCAATTCCAGCATGCATTCAAAAGTGATGGCAGTATTGTGATACTCAGAATTATTCAGAATATAGAGCCTGAGTATGCATGCACTCAGCATTATGTAAATAAAGCAATGAAGAAGGGGCACTTGACTTTGGCAGCATTTTTATAATGCAAGTATTCACCTAGTTAAGAACAATTGCATGCTAAATTTATTTCGTGCAGTACTATAACATACAGATGTTATCCCAAATAAAAAGGTGTAGCTGTGTACAACAGCTTGCTTCGTTTTTAGTGCTAACTGCTTAACTGTAACACTTGTGCATTAGCTAAATAACATTTCAAGAGTAGCTGGAGATACAGCCTTGATGTCTACTGATTGTACATATGTGAGTTTGTGCTCTCAAAGGATGGTCCTTAAAACACTCCCTACAGGAAGCCTTTATGCATATTCTAAAAGGACTGATGCTAAGTACCAATTCAGCCAGTGCTATATCCTTGCCATTTTAAAAAAAGATTTCATACCACTTGATTACGTGAAAGAGGAATATTTGAAATTTAGACTGAATTACAACAAAATGTCATTGTAGCAGCTATTCTTTCTCATAGGTATTCCCATCGGTCCCTTCTGGTTTTAAGTATGGCAGTGACAAGATATATTATTGTAAATGTTTAAAGAGCCTAGTGTTTAAAAAAGCCATAAAGACATTAAGCAATAAAAAAAAACAAGTGTATTATTATGTTAACAGAAAAAATATAAGCCCAGAAGTATTTCCCATGAAATTCAAGAGCTGAGCAAGCAAATAGATTGTTATATCTTGAAAACCACCATCAGATCATATTGCCTTCAATTGTTTTAACAATTCATTTTAATTTTTTCTTGGAATTGTCTTTTTTAATTTAGGATAGGGCAGAACCTGAGAATCTAGAGTGGGGAAACATATTTTGCTCTGACACAAGTTTAACCCTTGAGCCCTGAGAAAGTAGACAGAATTCTCTATATTGTTAACCCATGTGTATTACTGTGTGTATACCCATGTGTATTACTGTAGTGCAGATCTTGTGCTGTTGCTTGGTTAAAGTCATGCAGAAAGTGACCGACAGCTGGATCCTTGTAATTGGGGTAGGCTATCTGAGAGATGGTTCCACAGGCCTTGAAGAGGCCTTAAGACTCCTTCCCAACTGTGTTAGACAGCTTTTGTCTGGTCTCCAATCTTCCCTTTTGGGGAAAGGTTGTTGAGATTGTATTTTGTTTACAGTGGGCCCTTGAAGAAATTGATTATTTAGACCATTTGCAGGGGGGTGTAGGCTGAGGCATAACATATAGGCAGGATTGCTACACTTGTGCATGGCCTGGGAATGAACAGGGATGGTAAGGTACAACCATTGTGGTTTTCCCTTATCTCTCAATAGCTTTTGATGCCATCAATCATGGTAACATTCTGGAATGACTGGAGGCTGAGAGAGTGATATGTAGCATTACAGTGTTTCCTGTCCTTGTTTCTCCATGGACAGGGGCAATCAATATTGGTAAGAGGACTTTGGTGTTATTGAAATCATGTACTAGTGCAGGGCTGTCAAACTCATGGCCCGTCATGGGATGGCCATGCTCACGCCCAGTTGAGTGAAGGGGGGAAAAGTCATGATATGTCATGATGCCTCTGTGACAATGCTAGTGAATCTGACCTGGTTCCTATAGAGGAACCAAGACAGGTTCACTCATAGCAAACTGTGTAGCTATGGGTGGTTGTGCTCTAGTGCTGGGGATCTTCCATATTTACCTTTGAATGAAATTTCCCCACTTGGATCTAGTAATTAATCTTATTCTGAGAGTCCTTATGGAGTCAGAATTCCTGCTTTGAGAAAAATCAAAAGAATCTTTGCAGAGATTCACGTACCAGTTGACCCAAAAAGACACTCACAGTTTGATCAGACAATTTTTTTCTTAATAGGAAAGAAGAGATTGTACAACCCAATCAGACTTGTAAGATAATGTTATAATCAGCAATCCCAATAAAAGTAGTTTTAGTTTTCCTATGGAATTGATTTCCTGGTCTGATCTGGCATGTGGGGCTAAAAGTATCCATAGGAGGACTAGTGGACAGGCATTCTAATGTACACATAAAAGTGCACAAAACTTTTCATTTCACTCTGACTCCCATTAACAGAAACAAAAGAAATATAATACTGCTGTAAATATACTAAAACCCCAAATAGCCAAGAAAGCAGGGGTGGGATTCTACCATTTCAGACCGTTTTGGGCAAACCGGATGTTAAAGTTACAACCGGTTCGCCGAACCGCTATTTCAACCGACCGGATGCTCCCTGTCCCCCTCTCCCAGTAGTTTCCACACAGTCCATTTTCGATGGAGGTAAGTGCAGGGTCTGCGCGGAGGCTGTGGGAGGAGGGGGGGAAATGGGTTTTTTGGAAGTCCGGAAATGGGCCTGTTTATAGCTTCTGGAGGGCCTCCAGAGTCCAGCGGAGGCCGTTTTCGCCCTCCCAGAGTCCCGGGGGAGCCTCTGGACCCTTGGGAGGGTGGAAAATGGCCTTCCTGGAAAAACCAGAAGTGGCAAAATGGGCCTATTTCTGGCTTCCAGTCTCCAGAGCCCAGGAGATGCTGTTTTCATCCTCCCAGAGGCCTGGGGAAGCCTCTGGACCCTTCAGAGAGCGAAGAATGGCCTTCCCGGAAAAACCAGAAGTCGCAAAACGAGTCTGTTTCCGGTTCCAGTGGACCTCCAGAGGCTGGGGGAGACTGTTTTCATCCTCCCAGAGGCCCAGGGGAGACCTCTGGACCCTTGGGAGGGCAAAAACAGCCCCCCCCGGGGTCTGGAGGCCCATCAGAAGCCGGAAACAGGAAGTTCCGGTAGGCCCCGCCCACCGTGGCCACACTCACCCAGCAACCGGGCAGTGAACCATTTGCTGGGATTTTTGAATTCCACCCCTGCAAGGAAGTACACACCAAACAATATATCCTATAGGGCTCATTATAATAATAATAATACTTTATTGCGGTCACAGACCAAAACACAAGTACAACAAAAGAAGAACATGGGAAGATTAATCATGAACAATTGGTTACCCAAAACTTGACTAAGGGGAATTACAGTGTTCTCCTCTGATGGTTACAGCTCTTAAAAAGAATTTGGAAACCTGAGAAGTGATGTATGAGGAGCCATCCCTTAGACAATATAAGAACAAATTGCTAACTTTGGGTCTAGAAGGAGAGACAGTAACTTAGATCTGCCTACCTAGGACAATATAAAAGGACATATTCCACAATTTCAACCTCAGCTCTGTCACAGGGGTATAGGGCTCATTATTGTTTACAGGTGGTGTTCTTTGCTGCTGCATGTATATAGCCTAATAACATTTTAAAAATATTATATGCTCTCATACCTATGTCACTATCCGAGCAGCTTAAAATAATTTCCCCATTTTAAAGTAATGTTCTTCTATTTATCTTTTTTATTTCATGGATACAATCTAGCATGCCTTATTGGCAGTACAGGTAGTCCTCAACTTACCAAAGTTCATTGATGACAGTTCAACGTTACAATGGCATTGATAAATGTGACTTATGACCGTTTTCATAGTTACGACCTTTGTAGCATCCCCATGTTCATGGGATCAAAATGCAGGTGCTTGGCAACTGATTCACATTTATGACTGTTGCTGTGTCCCAAGGTCATGTGATTTGTGACCTTCTGACAATCAAAGTCAATGGGGAAGCCAGATTCACTTAACAACCACATTACTAACTTATCAACTGCAACGATTCACTTAACAATTGAGTCAAGAAAGGTTGTAAAATGGAGCAAAACTTACTTAACAAATGTTTCATTTAACAACAGAAACGTTGGGCTCAACTATGGTCATAAGTCAAGGGTTACCTGTATACTGACAGGTCAGAGATAGGGATCTCCCAGTTCCTATCGGGCACTTTGGGTTGTTGCAGGAATATTTTATTTTATAGGTTTCTTTAGGTACTGCCTTCCAGTCAATCATGATTTTGGAGGCAAAAAACTTCTAAAGAGCACCCGCCAATATAATTCCTGACTGAAACTTTCTAACCTTCTGCCAAGCATTACACCACATCCTTGCTGGATATCTGTGACTTCTTAGCTAGGTTATTGTTAAGACACAATTTTGATTTTGACTAGATGATCGCAATACCCGTGTTCAAAAATAATCTGACTGATGGATCACAAATATAGAACACTTATGTACCTACAGTTCGTTAATTGGGCAACTTCTCAGAACTTAAACAGGGCATTTCGAAGGACCCACCTAAACTCACTCAATCCTTTTCACTCCATGTTAAATGTTTTGTTTATTTCGGCAGGTGACGAAATTAACTGAAAAATCCACTAATTACTTATTAATTTTACTAATTTAGTAAAATTTACATCCGTTGCCAGGCTCACTACAATTACAGAATAGAGCAAGACAGCTGGAGCTGTACATTTGACTATACATTTTTCTGCCAGTTTAAAAATTGGGGAGTAGCATTTTAATGTCTGTCATCTGTGTGCATAGGCACTTGTGGTAGCAGTTCTTGAAATGTCCTTAGCTCACCTGTTTCTTGCAACTTTCTTTTAGTGATCTTTTGACCAAATGCTCACTAGACCTAGCTCATCTGCCAATAAGACATATAAAATAAAGCCATTTTATTTCATAGAAGGCCAGAGCTATAAATTGTATGAAATCTGAAGCCAGTTGATGGGTGCAAGACAGGCAAGAGAAGGAGAATACCCCAGCCAGATACGTATGCAAGAATTAAAAGCCAAGAACTGAGAGAGAGAGAAAACATTTGACTTATTGGAACTAACGTTGAAGAGGTTGTGCCATGCAGTAATTTATTTAAAGGCGAAACAGGCTAGAGTTGGGAGAAAGATTGGGAGATTTTTTTTAGGGGGAGGGAAGAAAAATGCTTCTCCTATAGATATGTGCATTCTTTAAAGTCGACATGTATCTTTTCTGAAGCAGAACTTATATATCACTATAATCAGCAAACATGAAGGGTATGGAACAGTCCAGACCAAAGGCATCATCTGCTCTTCACGGTTCAATTACAATGAATGGAAGATATGCAACACTTCCACTTCATAGACTATGTTCTGTATGATTGTAATAAAGATACAGTACATGGAACTAAAAGCATCGGCAGTAATACTGTAAGTCATAATAACAGAATGATGAAAGCTCAAAAATATATAGGGTATTATTGTACTTTAATATAGCACTCATACCGGAAATATTTAAAAATTGTAGATTTACATAAAGAAAACCCTTTTTAGATTTCAATTTTTATGCTGAATTTTATCAAAGCACACATTCTAAAATTAGTCATTTTAGGATCTATTTTTATCAAATTAAGATCCTTTATCACCTAATAAGGCAGCATAATTTTTTGAAGTATGCAACTATGACATTTAGATGGAGTAGTAATTTTATCAAATAAAATTTCTTCTCCCCACCCAAAATACCATTTATTGAAACATTATTTATAATGAACTCTGAAACAGTAAAGAAAACGTCACTCTAAAAATACTTGTCTTTCTCATGGCTGAAACCACAAGTGAAACACAACATATGCTACAATAAACATTGGCAAGTATTAGAAATCAAATGATATGTAGGTACTCATTGACCACAATCGGGACAGGAATCTCAGGTATTGAGTGAAATTGTTATTAGGTAAGATGGCCATAGAACTGCTTCTCTCAATAACTATAACCCCAGCATTCCAGGTTATGGTTGATTTTGTGGGTAGTTAAGTGGGTGGAGTCCCAGGTAAGGAGCACTGGATGCCTCAGGGAAATGGATGAGAGCCTGGAAGGCTCTGCTCAGGAATTGAAAACCCTCCCTGCTGAAATCCAAGTAGGAATTATGTTTATGTTTATTAGATTTCTATACCGCCCCCTCTCCCCAAAAAGGGACTCGGGGCAGTGTACAGCCAGCTAAAACAGAAACAATATATACAATTAAAACAATTTAAAATGATTAAATTGGAGGCCGAATATAAAACTAACAGATATAAAACTGATAAAAAAATTAAAAATACCAAATTTAAAACCCCACAAATCGTTACTAGGATAGGCCGGCCTGTTGAAAAAACAGGGTCTTTACTGCGCGCCGGAAGGTCTGAATGTCGGTAATGGCCCGTATCTCCAGGGCCAAATCGTTCCAAGGGAGGACTCTTATCAGCCAATAGAGGAGAATATTTATATCTAAGGATTGAAGTGAGGGCTTCTTGGTGCTCTTTGATCTTAGTTGTTTTCTTGCAGACCCAAATTGGATATTACCTAGTGTTGGAAGAAAAATCCGGTCCAGTTCAGAGGTGGTATTCAGCACAGGTTCTAACCAGTTCTGAAGAAAAGCGGAAATTTTGAGTAGCTTGAAGAACCGGCAAATACCACCTTTGACTGGCCCCGCCCCCATCTATTCTCTGCCTCCTGAGTTCCAGTTGATGGGCTGGGTCTTCTTTTGTTGCCCTGCACAGGTGAACGGAGCTGGAAAGCAGGTTAGTGAGGTGGGGAGGGAATGGAGATTTTGCAGTATCCTTCCCCTGCCACTCTCACCAAGCCATGCCCACCAAGCCACACCCACAGAACTGGTAGTAACAAAATTTGCATCTGGTTCCATGCTAGGGAAAAAAAACGCTGGATTTAAAATGGAGGCAGGCTGCAGGAAAGGAAGCCTGTTTATTTTGTAGCCAGAAACTAGTGACAGCAAAATGTTTCTGGGGTGGCTGACAAAATGAGATTGAGAGTGGGTGGGCTTTTATATATTCTTTGGGGCCTTGTGATTGAGGTACCCGATCTTGTCAAGAGAATATGTCCTTCAATGTTTTAATGAATGTTGCCAGATCCTATGGGGTCATGTAGGGATGACTCAAATGGGGAAATGCAAATCCTAGGTGTTTGTCTGAGCTAATCGTGTCAGCTTTGGCTAGCATATTAGGTTACTTATTTGGAGTTTCTAGATTCGCTCAGTCTTTCTGAATGGGTACAAAATCTCCATTCCTAAAGACTAGCCTCTTCAAGCTTATGCTTGAGGCAGTTTTTCCCATGGC
Organism: Bungarus multicinctus; assembly: GCA_023653725.1. Taxonomy (NCBI): domain Eukaryota; kingdom Metazoa; phylum Chordata; class Lepidosauria; order Squamata; family Elapidae; genus Bungarus; species Bungarus multicinctus. Next base: position 5,236,016 of record CM042848.1, on the reverse strand, counting down.
AGAAAGACTAAGGCTGCTTTCTCCATTTCTCCTTTAGGGGAAATATTCTATACTGCTTTTTTTTAATATTAAGAATAAAGAACATTTTAATCTGCAGAGGGGAGGCCCTTCTTACACTAGTTTAGGTAATGAAACACCTGTAAGGAAAGAGCAAAGTCAGAGAGCACCAAGGAGCCTTCAGGATTCTCAGTTCCTGAGTGGAGAGGCTCCTCATGCAGCCTGTACCAGGCCTACAGGCTACACAACATTCTCTTCTTTTCATGCTGCCTCTTCACTTAGGAGATTAAAACCTTCTCTGTCAAAATCCAAGCAGGTTTTTCAATTCCCGAACAAAGAGACTTGTGCGCAGCCTTTGGTGGGTTTCCCTCAACTGACTGATATACCCTATGTGCTGTCCAGCCAGTGTATGGGAATTGGACAGTTAGGTAGCAATTGTGAGCTGTCCCCTTAAATCATGGTATCATGGTAAATGTAATTAAAGGTATCCTGGGAAATGTAGTTCATGTCACGTGACCACATTGGTTCATCAGGTATCCTCATAACTCACATTTGTGATGAAGTTCTTCTTTAATGACCAATCCTCTGTATATCTGCCTTGTAGGTAAAAGATGGTTATCTCCTAACCCATCTCGTAGCAATACAAAGCAGCTGCCATGAGTTAGTGAATTCAGGCAAAAGTGAGGAAAACTCCTCCAACCCATCGAGGGTCAATTTAGTGACCAATCAGGATTACAGATCTGGTCACGTGATATGGACTACATTTCCCAGGATACCTAAACTACATTTACCATGATGCATTCCCTTAGGGGGACAACTCACAATTGCTACCTAACTATCCAATTCCCATACACTGGCTGGACAGCACACCCTACACTCCTTACCTTACCATGTTGCTTCTGCACTCTGCTTAGATTTCAGCTCCCTCTTGTTTCTGGAGGCTGGCTGAAAGAAGTGCCTGCTGAAGGACTTTAACTCCCCTGTGTGCACAGAAGACATTCCTTCGGTGGGTTGCAGAAAGGGAATTAAAATCTTCAGGATTTCAGCTCTGTTTTTACACCCCACCAAAGGAGTTGTTTCCTTCCATGCACAGAAGTAAATTTCTTTGGCAGCATTCAGCTCAGCCCCCAGATACAAGAGCGGGTTCTCTTGATAGGTAGCACAGCTTGCAACCTTCCCTGCTGGCTTTCTGGAGAAGCTGGCACAGAAGATTGCAAATAGCGATTATCTAATTGCAGAGTGCTTGGCAATTGGTTGTAAATGTAAACAGGTCACCAAGCACTTACATCATGTGACCACAGGAGTGATGTAACATTTTGTAATGGCTGGAAGTGCTTTCCTGGCTATAAAGTACTATTTCTGAGACCATTGTAATTCTGGACCATCATTAAACAGTCATAAGTCTGTATAGAATGCAGCTCTGGCGATCCAGAAGTAGAGCTCTCACCTCACAATTAGGAGGCTGTGAGTTCAGTCCTAGATAGAGGCTAATATTTGGAATATACTCTACTGCTCAAGCAGAGGGTTGGACTAGATGACCTCCAACTCTGTTATTCTATCTATAAATATTGATTTTAAAATAGAAGTCTTGGATAGTACATTATTGACAACTGTCATGCATTTCCATCTATATCCCCTTTCATTTTCCAATAATAATTATCAAAACCTCAATTCAGAGTAGTCTACTCCCACTTCACCAACCCAGATACTTAAGAGAAAATTTTAAAAAAGTAAAAATAAAAATTTAGCTTGGTTTGTCTGCATGCATGATGCATTTTTCTCCTATGTACATATAAGTGTGGTGAGTGACTTCAATAAATACAATGCCTTTGTGAGAAATGAGATTGACTATTAGACTGCAAATGGTTCATTGTCTGTATATATTTTGAACAGCTCTCAAACACTTTGGGAGTAGTGATGGATTCATGAATGAATAAAAAACATAATTACATTCTTGCATTCAGACTCAAAATATTTTCTCAAATCTTGATTCAAACCGTTCAATGAAATTTAGAATTAGTAATAAAGCCCATATTGTTATGAGTGGCTACTGCAAGCTAGAATTCTCAAGTACTATTGCATCGCAGGCAAAACATTTATCTAGGCCAACTAGCCTAATACATGTTTGCATGCAACAATGAACATTCACACTTTAGTAGATGTATTGAATGAAATACAAATGCTGTTTCCAGAAATCTGGGGCACTTTTGTGCTACATCTTCTCTAGCTCTTCTCATGGTTATAAAAATAGCATGGAAAAATATGAAAAGGTGTTTCTAATTTCATAATATTGACTATATATTTGAATATTTGGATAACTGCTTGTACTTTTAGCCTTTCAGTTTAAAATCCAGTTGTAATTTTAAATCTCATTTCTACATAGTTTTTCTCTGTAGAAGTTAAAGCCATTAAATATTTTTTTTTAAATTTACATTTATATGCCGCCCTTCTCCGAAGACTCAGGGAGGCTTACAGTCTATGGAGCACCATGCTAAGTACTTGGCAATAGCCTTCATTCCATTGTATATGCCTGCTTATTACTAGGGCTTTTGGCCCTCCCAAGCGGCATTTTTACAAAGTCAGTTTATTGCCCCCAACAATCTTCGGTCCTCGATTTACCTACCCCGAGAGGATGGAAGACTGAGTCAACCTTGAACCTGGAGGGATTCGAGCCTGCACTAATTTCAAGCAGCTTGCACTAAGTGCTAGATGATTAACAGCCTGCACCACCAACGATTCCTGCAGATCCAACTGCAAATTACTTAGTTAATTAATATAGTTCAATATAAATTAATATAGTTCAAAGATGTTTTGTATTATATATTATTGTTAATTTGGTCTATTTGTTAAATTATTGTTTTTATTCTGTTCCTCACACACCTATCCTGATTATCTATAAAATAATTTATTAATATTGCTTTCTCCATGTTTGCATTTTCTAAAAAAAATGTGTTTCTTCTATCCTGTTTATGAAGAATTATGTTAATTCATTTTTTCTATTTTATAAAATTATTTTTTCTTATTTTTTTACAAACATCATTTGTGAACAGTGTGGCACTGTTGTAGACTGGAGTGTCTTACATTTTAAGACAAATATTACAATATTCTTCATACTTAATACAGTTGACAATTTTATAAAATGTAATATTAATACACATATATTGTTGAGTTATAATCTTTCATTCTTTGATTATTCATTATTTCAGTATGTTATCTTTGTGTCAATCTCCATATTCTAAATATCCCTCTTTTTACTCCAAATAAAATATTATTACTCATATTTGTGGTGTTTTACAGATTTATATAGTTCTAATAATAATTCACAAATTTATATTGAGTTATAATCTTCCATTATTTATCCCCTTTCTGATTTTTAATTATGCCACTATTATATTTAAAAAATACCCCCTTTCTAATCACATTTTACAACTTATTTAATACAAATAAAATAACATTCATCATATTTACGTTTGGCAAGTTATATAATTCTAATAATAGTAGTTGTTTTTATTAAATTATAATCTTTCATTATTTTATTCAATATTCCAATATGTTATTTTTATGTCAATCAAATTCTGCATTATCATTCCTTTTCCTAGAAATAGTATGTTAATATTCATATTACATTCAACAATGTTATATAGTTTAATAATACACATATTTGTTAAATTATGTTCAATTATTTGATTATAACATATAACCTATTCAAAATTACCCTCATTAAAATTCTAAATTCACTTGTTGTTATTAATTCACCTTATAATGTAAAAATATTTATTCCATTAATCCCCCTTTCTCTGACTTCTAGCCCTTTTTTATTATAGAATAGAATACTTTATTGGCCAAGTGTGATTGGACACACAAGGAATTTGTCTGGTGTAAATACTCTCAGTATACATAAAGAAAAGATACATTCGTTAAGAATCAATCCATCATCTCTCACTCACATTAGAGTTTTAATTATTCGCTTCTTAATTTGTCTTCCGTGTTCTTCTCTTGGATCTTTATCTCTATCTGCTTCCACTTCTTGGCCCATCCTCTTAAACATTTCCCCCTTCTCTACTCAATTCCATTGTCTCATTTTCAAGTTGTCTACTCTTACCCCATCTCTCTCCCAAAAAAATCTCCCTGCAATTCTGATTCCTATTTAACCTCCCTTAAAATACTCTCTGCTTGATTTATTTCATCATTGTCATTTTTATTTTTAATCTCCTTCTTGTCATTTCTTTTTGCTTTGTCTGTTCTATTTTTCAAATTGCTCTTTCAATTAACTCTTTCTTTTCCTGGACGTCCTATTTTCTCTTTGTCATTTGTGTCTTAATTTCCAGCTCTACATCCATGCTCTGTATTTTATTCGGAATCTCCTCGCATCTTCTTGTCAAATTGTCCGTCATATCCTGAATTTCCAATGCAATTTCTTCCAAATTCCACTCTTTTGTTTTTATTTATTTTATTTCTTTTTGTGCAATAATCCAACAATCTTTTGTTCAAACCAAAGCAACTTCTCAAATAAAAAAAATGCAATGTCCAGTGTCCTGGAGTCACTGTATCCCAAGGTTAATCAATCTGTTCTTCTAAATAATCCAGCAGGTGATGCTCTTACAACAGTTTTCACTTTGTCTTATCTTTCATATTTCTTATTCAATTTTACTAAAATTCTCCAAAATGTAGGTATATTAGCTTTTTATGTAAACAATTCCAGCATTTTACAATGCCTATCCAAAGCCAACATCTGTCCAATTTAACAGTCCAATTTTCTGTATTTTAACGAATTTTCTATTTTTTTCCTTTCCTTTCCATTTTAGAGTTTTAAGATTTTACTCATGATGTTAGGTTGCTGTCACTTTAAAGATAGTTATGAATATCTCTTTTTCTGAATATTCTTCGTTGGAGTTGCACTTTAAATAAAAACAATTCTTCTCACCCAGTTCCAGACATTGTCACTAAATCTGCTCCAGCACTCTTCTTGGATGTTAAGCTGTCTCTGGTTGTGTAGCAGCCATCTTGGCTGCCTCTTCACCACGTCATGACATAGAGGGTATAAAAAGACCTGGGGCTGTACAGGTGAGTTGCATTCTCCCCTGGAACCTCACAGGACACCCCTCCTTTGTTTTGCCTCCCCTACAGGGTGGCTTTGATTTTTTCTGAAGCCCACGAAAAGGGAGAAGCCAGCACAGAGATGGAGAACTCCATCTCTTGCAACTGGTATCACCATGATGTCACTTCCTTTCTCATTTTTTCTATTTTTATGTTATTCAAAAAAGTTAAAATACAAAGTACAAATACAAAACTTCAAAAACATTTAAAATGTGCATTAAAAACCTAATACATACACACACATTACTCCCCTCAGTTGAATACTGATTAATATATTACAACAATATTAATTTCCCACCCCTTGTGAAACAGGCCCCAAAGATGCTTAAACCAAATCTATTGCAATTTGTTACATTAATGACACCTATATACTATATTAATGAACAAAAAGTTAACAGGAAAGCAATAAGAAGAAAGACAAAATTAAAGTTTCAAAACTTTCGGTTAACAAACGTTTATTATAGTCAACTCATAGAAAATTTACCATGGCATCTTATCTATCCCAAATCATCCCAAGAGATAACAGTGATTCATCCTAGATCAAATATTCAGGCTTGTTTCTTAATATAATCTCTTATCAATTGTTCTCTGGATAAATATGATAAATCCAATTTCTAAAGTTAGTCTATCTTCCCCAAAAAAATCCAGATGAAATTGATTTGCAGTTAATTCTCCATTCTCCTTCACTCTTCTTAGGGAAATTTACCACTTTTCCACTTGGTCAGGATTCTGCTGTAATAGAAGAATGCAGGCTTCAACTTTAGAGATAGGTGCAATCGACTCAGATAGTTATAAGTCTGAATTCTGAGTCTGTATAGTTCATATTTCTTTCCAGCGAATCTACTGCTTTCATATCACATTCCTTTTGTGAATCAATGACAATAATAGATTTTTAAAAACACAGGTTTTCTCAGTACGAAAAAATAACTAAAAAGCAGGGAAGGTGTTTTCTGGATATTTAAATCCAGAACTTAAAAAAGAATTTAAAAAATAAGCTTCAAACATGTTACAAATTATCAAAATGCAAATACTCTATAGTGAGAATCCAATATAGAAGTAAATCAAATGACACACAATGTTTTCTTTGCAAAAAAGCAAAGGTTATTCAGAACAATATTTAGTATTTTAGTATTTATTTAATTTGTCAATCGCTTACAAGATACGGGTATAAGAATAAATATAGTTTTGAATACATGAGATAGATACTTATAAGAAAAATGAAAAGAAACAATAGGACAGGGATGGTAGGCACGATTGGTATGCTTATGCATGCCCCCTACAGGCCTCTTAGGAAGGTGGTGAGGTCAATAGTAGACAGTCTAAGGTTAAAGTTTTTGAGGTTTGGGGAAGAAACCACAGAGTCAGGTAGATTTTTCCAAACATTGACCACTCTGTTGCTGAAGTCGTATTTTCTGCAGTCAAGTTTGGTGCGGTTCACCTTGAGTTTGTATCTATTGTGTGCTCTTGTATTGTTATGATTGAAGCTGAAGTATTCATTTGCAGGTAGGACATTGCAATGTATGATTTTATATACTATATTTAGATCGGACAGGAGGCGGCGTAGTTTTAGATTTTCTAGGTCTAGAGTTTCAGGTTTGGTGGCATAAGGTATTCTGCAATGAGTAGAGGAGTGGAGAACTCTTCTTGTGAAATATTTCTGGACTTTTTCAATTGTGTTAATATCAGATACATGATATGGGTTCCAGACTGATGAGCTGTATTCAAGTATAGGTCTAGCAAATGTTTTGTATGCTCTAGTTAGTAGTGTGATATTACCAGAGAAGAAGCTATGTAGGATTAGATTAATAACTCTTAATGCCTTTTTGGCTATGTAGTTACAGTGGGCTCTAGCACTTAGATCATTTGAGATGAGTACTCCAAGATCCTTGAGAGAGTTTCAATCTTCAACAAGGTCTTGACTATTTAGCTTGTATTTTATTTTCTGATTTAGTTTGTCGTGTATCACTGAATCAAAGGCTTTATGGAAGTCTATGTAGATTGTGTCTATTGTTTTGCCCTGATCGAGTTGTATAGTCCATATATTTTTGCAGTGTAAGAGTTGCAGATTACAAGATAGTTTTTTTCTGAAACCAAATTGTTTATTAGAGAGTAGGTTGTTTGTCTCTAAGTAGAGGATAATGGATTGGTTAATAATTGATTCCATGACTTTACAGGTGACGTAGCATAAGGAGATTGGTCTGTAATTTTCAACTAGGCTGGGGTCTCCCTTTCTGAAGATGGGGATGACTGTGGCTTGTGACCATAGTTTTGGTAAGGAGCTGGTCCTGAAAGATTTTTCAAAGATTATGCTTAGAGGTTCAGCTATGGCAGTGGATAGCTTTTTTAAGAAGTAGGCACATATTCCGTCCAGTCTAATAGATAGGGATGGTTTTAGATTGTGCAGTGCTTTTTCAACAAAGTCTTCTGTAAACTCGATATGTATTAGATCATTGTAATTGTCTGTGGTTCGACTAGGAAGTACTGGGCAGGATCCATTGCTGTTTACAAATACTGAGCCAAAGAATGTGTTAAAGAGGTTTGCTTTGATGGTGTCATCATTGCAGTCTTTGCCATTAGGTCCTTGAGTCTTTTAGTTTGTTATTTACAAAATTGTAGAAATCAAAAGGAATATATAAGGTCCAGTAGGGGGTTAAAATAAACCAGCATTCAACCAGCTGGTCAACTTTTAAAGATAAAGAGCAAAATAAAACAAAAGCTTTAAAAAGTTAAGTTAAAACTCAGGCATGCTGAAGAAAATGAACTGCCAAGAGGAAAGATGATGCCCATGACATTCCAACTACTCCCAGAAGGAACTAGAATCTTCAAGGCTTCCTTCCCCAGGTAGATCCATGACCATCTGAAAACTGCCTTGGATCATTCCTAAGTGTTCTCATTCAAATCCAGGCAGCAACAATATTAGAGAATCATATTTAGCAGCAAAATCAACAGTTATTGACAGGAAAAAAAACCATTAGCGGCCATCTTGGGGAGGAGCTCCCTTACCCTTGTTAATTCTTAATCATGAAATAATTAGAACTCAGTTTTCATTCATCAGTTTTGTTTTATAGATAATAGGTCTTTTCAGATGAAATCAACATGCTTTTTAGATTAATTCAGCACCATAAACACTTGAATTCACAAATAGTTAATCTTAAATGTCATGAAATAAAACTTCTGTCTGCATGAACATATTTGCAAGCTGCTTTCTTCCATATTCTTTATTAATACTGTTTTCCCACCACATATAAAGAAATAGAAGAATTGTGGTGATTTCTAGCAATTCGAGCAATAATGGCTTATTCCTGGCGACTCACTGAGTTTCAAACCAGACAGTGAGTTAAATCTATCTCACACACAACATCTAATCAAGCTTAGTATTTTATCGCTTCTGGAGTCAAATAGGATCATTACTTGGAATTGCTTTCAGATGAGTCAGTACAAACTACACACACACACACACACACACACACACACACACACAAACCAGTGGTGGGGTTCTCTGTTCTAATGACTGTCTGGGTGGGTGTGACTACCCAGTGTGTCCAGGATGGGCATGGCCAGCAGGACGTGATAGCACTTAGTCTCCTGCAGCAGTCTGCCAGCCAAAACTGGGCGTGTTAATTACAAAATTTGTTAATTACAAAATGTGGGATTTGCTTTGTGACTCCAAATCCAGCAAGCAAGGGCTGTGAACTGCACAGAAAATACACTTTTGTTTGGTTATGAAGAACTATTCCTGAAGTCAGAAATACATTAAATGTAGATAGACTTCTAGCTACACACCTCTCCAGAAAACAGCAAATTTTGAAGCTCCAGGTAAAGATTTTAGGATGAGTAACCACAGTTTGAATCTTGGAGGTTCCTAAAGAAATGCTGGGAAACTCTTTATTTTAAAGAACACTTGAGGGAGGGATGCAAAATAGCCCTTCTCTGTCTGAGGCTGTAGAGACCAGGCACAAAACACTTTTTGTGAAGCAACTGATCAATACTGACAGGGTAAGCCACTAATATATGAAAATAAGAGCAAAATCATCCCTTCTAGTACTGACGATATTAGAATTAGAATTTTTGATTTGTCAATCGCTTACAAGATAATAGGTATAAGTATACACATACTGTAGTTATGAATACATTAAATGGGTACATATAAGAAAAATAAACAATAGGACAGGGACGGTAGGTAAGCTGGTGCCCTTATGCACACCCCCTACAAACTATTACCTAGTTTGGTAATGAAGCATCTGCAAGAAAACCACCAACCTCAGAGAGCACCAACTGGGTTCCACAGTTCAATCCTGAGCTACAAAAATTCTCTTCTATCGATAAATACTTTTTGGTTAGAGGGACTCAGAGCCTGCGTTATATGAGATGGCTCCCAGTGGGTTTCATTCTAAATTTTGATATGATTACTGTAAATAAGGAATGTAGAATTATAATGACTATTTGATCCTTCATACATCAAAACATACAAAGCTAAGGGATAAACAAATAAAAAATAGATTTGACAAAAAGAAAAGGCTCAGGAAAAAAGAGTGAAAGTGTAAAAAAGAAAGAGGAAATGAAGGAAAACTGAAAAAGAATGACTTCCAACTTTCTTTGGTACAGATATAAGTAAAAAAAATATCAAACTCTTAATCTAAGGTTAACATTTGTCTACATTATTTCCATAATCCTTATTTAATTATCAAAGTCCAGATCAACTTTTAATTTCAGTTTCTCACAAAAAGTCCCATAATGGTTCATATCGCTTTAATCACTGATTTATTTAATTGCACCAAACTCTAAATAAAACAGGAATGGAAAATCCTAAACTCTAGTGTAGACCCAAGCTTCTCAACTTTGGCAACTTTAAGGTGCATGGACTTCAATTTCCAAAATTTCCCAGGCATCATGAAGTTTGCCCATCTTAAACTTGCCAAGAGTGAAAAACACTGATCTACAGAGAAGGATTTTTCCATTCCTCTTTTACTGGGTTCCTACTTACTTACAAACAATCGTAACGCAAAATCCCCACTCCCAACTCACCCCAGAGCAGGGGTTTTGGGTCTGGAAGACTTCTTGCACCACCCTGGAAGCCAAAACGGGGCACAGGGGGGTGGGATTCCTGGGAGGAGCAGGGAGGGGCAAAAACTGGGCAAAAAGTTAACAACCGGTTGAATTGAACTAGTGTGAACCAATGGAATCCCAGCTCTCTCTCTCTCTCTCTCACACACACACACACACAGACACACACACACAGACACATACACATAAAACTGCGTGATCAAGTCTGGAAATAATCTAACAACTTTTCAAATAAAAAACTCTTTTTTTAGTATTAGTACTAAAAGTATTCATTTAACAATCAGAAACAAAGGCATCATAGAATAAAAATATCTGCTCCTTATTTTTTTTTTAATTCTCCTTTACATATCAGTAGAATGGCTTTGCATTTTCCCTTGCCTGGGCTTTTTCAGCCCCTCAGTATTGGATCTGAAAATATTACTTTTCAAAAAACTTGAAAGCCAATAGAAAGTGGACCCTCATATCCACAATGAAAGAAGAAGAAAAATTGGGGGTGGGGGAGGCATACAAGGAAATGCAACAGTTCTTAATTCACAGATGAGCAAGAATTCTATTAGAAAACACTTCATGTGCTGCAGCTTTAGCAGCCAAAACTAGAAAAGAGAAGAGTGGTTTTTCTTAAAATAATGCATATTGCAATAGCAATAGCACTTAGACTTATATACTGTTTCACAGTGCTTCTTAGCCATTTCTAAGTGCTTTACAGAGTTAGGATATTGCCCCAACAATCTGGATCCTGATTTTATTGATCTCAGAAGGATGGAAGACTGAGTCAACCTTGATTGACTCATTCAAACTGCTGAATTGCCAGCAGCCGTCAGCCAGCAGAAGTAGGCTGCGGTACTACTTTCTAACCGCTACACCACTGTGGCTCTTAAAAGACAAATTAGAGAGGAGATTAAAGAATTAGAAAGCAGACTACAAAAAACACCACAAGATGAGAAAATGAGAAGGGAGATGATTCTAGTTAAGCATAAGTTAAATATTATGGACCAGGAAGAAGTAAAGGAGGTCAAAAAAGCAAAACAGAATTTCTTTGAGCATGCTAATAAGCCTGGGAGTTGGTTAGTCCATAAGTTAAAAATAGAAAGAGAGAAAAGGCTGATTCAGGAGTTGGGAGATGAAAATGGAAAACTACAATATTGAATGGCAGAGAAGAAAGAAATAGGGCAAAAATATTTTGAACAATTATATAAAGAGTATAAGATGAACAAAGGTAATATAGAACAATATTTGGAAGAGAAAGGTCTATCGAAAATAAGTGAGAACAAAGGGACATATTAAATAGAGAAATAACACCCATAGAATTAGATACGGCGGTTAAAAAACAGAAAAATAATAAGACTCCAGGGCCAGATGGTCTTCCGGTAGAAGTTTATAAATGTTTGTATGAATGTTTTGTACCAGTGATGTTGGATCTGTATAATGATGTATTGGAGCCCGCCAAGCTACCCAAATCATGGACAGAAGTATATATTTTGTTAATCCCCAAAGAAGACATTGATCACAACCAAATTAAAAACTATAGGCCAATCTCGTTATTGAATGTAGACTATAAGATATTCAGAACAATAATGTCTGAAAGGTTGAAAGTAGTACTAAATGATCTTATACATTCAGATCAGAACAGCTTTCTACCTTCCATACTGATAAGAAATAACATGAGAATAGTGCTTAATGTAGTAGAATACTATGAGGCCCACCTGGAAAAGCAGGCAGCATTGATTTTTTTGGATGCTCAGAAAGCATTCAACAATCTCAATTAGCAGTTCCTAATTCAACAGGTAGAGAACATGGGGTTTGGAATCAAATTTAGAAAAACGAGAAGCACTCTATACTCAAACCAAAAAGCCAAGGTGATTATAAATGGCGAGACTACAGAAAGTTTTAAAATAAGAAAGGGTGTATGGCAGAGATGTCCAATGTTGCCTCTACTTTTCATTTTGACTCTGGAGGTGCTGTTAACCCAGATCAGACAAAACACGGGAAATAGGTGGATTGAGGATTAAAAGAGAAGAATATAAGATACAGGCGTTTGCAGACGACCTGGTGTTTTTTATTGAAGAACCAATGGAGACAAGGATAAATTTATTACAAGAATTGGAGGAATATGGGGCAGTAGCAGGATTAAAAATTAATAAGGAAAAAACCAAAATATTAGCTAAAAATTTGACAGAAAGACAAAAAAAAGATTTAGAAGAAAAAATGGGATTGCAGATGGTTGAAAACACTAAATATTTGGGAATTTAGCTATCAGGGAGATGTTCCTCTATAAAGGAGGACAATTATAAGAAATTACTTCAACAGATAAAGAAGGACCTGACAAATTGGGGAAAATTACAACTATCTCTATTAGGGCGGATAGCAGTGACAAAAATGAATATTCTATCGAAATTACTATATTATTTTCAGACAATTCCTATAAAATTAGATAAGAGATCTTTTCAGGAGTTAAACAAGATAGTTATGAAATTTATATCACTGGGTAAAAAAACACAAATAAGCCTAAAAATGCTACAAGATAGAAGTAGAAGCGGACTTGGACTCCCCAAATGGGAACTGTATTACCAAGTAGCAGTACTATTATGGGTAAAGGAGTGGATAAATTTGAAAAATAAAAGAATTTTGGCAATTGAGGGCCACGACCTCCAAGCAGGATGGCATGCCTTCCTAAGGGACAAAAAAAAAAAAAAACAAGACACATTCATACTTCCATAGACATTTGATAAGAGAATCACTACTGCAAACTTGGGAAAAGGTTAAAAAAAACCATTATATGAAGATACCCAATGGGTCTCACCAATGGAAGCAATATTACACCCAAATATGAGGGATACAAGGAAAATGGTCAGATATGAAGAACTATTAGATAATCAGGGGAAGTTCAAAACAATTGATAAATTAAAAGAATGGGATATAATTATAGATTGGTGGCCATATTTTACTAATCCAGACAAATTTTAGGAAAGACTTAGAAGAACAAGGGATAGAAAAGGACTTACAACAACTGGACCAAATTTTGACAGGCAAGGAAATAAAATTTATAACAAGATAAATGTTTTTATATTTGTTGGAAGTGGAATTAGAAGAGGAAATAGTAAAGTGATCAATGATTGCCTGGGCAAAAAATGTAGGGTATAATATAAATTTAGAAGATTGGGAAAACATGTGGATTGATAACTGTAAATTGACATTGTCAACAGCATTTAAAGAAAATCAATATAAAATGTTTTGTGGGTGGCACCTAGCCCCAGCAAGACTGGCCAAAATGTATCTAAACACAAAAGTAGAATGTTGGAAGTGTAAACACAAAGAAGAAACCTTCTTCCATATGTGATGGCAGTGTCCAGAGGTTAAAAATATTGGATAAGGGTACAAAGACGGTTGTTAGAAATTACAGATAACAAATTAGAACTCGAACTGGAAATATTCTTATTAGGAATAATTAAGGGAAAATTGAGCAAGGTCATCTGATACATCATAATACATAACTGCAGCGAGAATAGCCTTCGCACAGGGATGGAAGAAGGAAAAGATACCATCTGAAGAAGACTTGACACAAAAATAATGGATTGTGTGGAACTGAATAAATTCACAATGGAATTAAGAAGCAAAGATGATTCTGACTATTATGCGGTTTGGGATAGGTGGTACAAATGGATGGAGGATAAAAATAAGAGTTGGTGTTTACGTGTAAAAGGAGAGGTATGTATTAATAATGACACAAACACTGTTAATGTGAATAGAGATTTGTATTTTTGTTTTTAAAAAATAAAATAATTTTAAAAAAAGACAAATTAGAAAATGGTTGAAAGACTTCTTTGGTATCTGCAAACAGCTATTAGTATGCGCAGACAATAGAATCATACAATTGAAATTGTAGTCATCTTTCAATGGAAAGTCCACTGGAACACTATTAACAAATGACCATCCAGATTCTATTAAAAGCTCTCCAATGAAGAGCAACTGATTCACCCATGCAGCCTGTTTCACTAGCTGAAAGCTTAAGAAATTAGGAAGTTCTCCACATGAAATTTAGACTGAAGCAACATTCTTTGTATTTTTAATCTAGTGGTTCTAGACCTGCCTTCTAGGGCAATACAGAGTAAGGCCATATGCTGTTATATTGTTTATTTTTCTGTGGGCTAAGCATAACAAGATTATTTAATTGTTTTCCACAGGACTTTAGCTCCAGATTACCAAGATTTTCAGTAGCCTTTTTCTGAACTCCAATTTATCGCAATCCTTTTTAAAATTATGGTGACCATAATTGGACACAGTGTTCCAGGTTGGGTCTGACCAGGTCATAACATAGCGGACCAGTTATTTCGCATGATTAAACATATCTCCTAACTCAGTTTCACCTCCAAACCAGATAAGTATCTGAATTCCTTCATCTTGGTCATTGATCAAAAAGATAAAGTCTTATAGCATTCTATTTGATACTTCCCTCTAAATTAAAATGAAGTCATTAATGAGTACCCTTTGGGTGTAATCATTAAACTAACTATGAGTTCATCCAACTGGTATTTTTTCTAATATAATGATGATGTACCTTTCCCTACTTGTGTCTAATCATAGTTCAGATACGTTCTGGAAACATCCTCTCTTTTCCACCAAAATTAAATTTTCTCCCATGGCCAATGGGATCCAGCAGTAGAAATAAAGTGCATCAAATCTGTTACAATTACATCACAATCAAAGCCAGATGAACTGTAGCATGTAGAACCAAATACCATTTACTGACTATTTCCGCACCAATGCTGGAATGCCTATTTTTTCCTAAAAACAGGATATAGCAGAGCAAAGTAGAGGTCTTTTATATTTGTTTAGGAATGATAGTGTTGCAGTGCAGGTGGATATCACTCTGTTATATCCTCCACAATATGTAGATAGTGGTGGACAATTTATATATGAGGTACTACTAGACTGTTTAGCTGTCAGTAATGTCAGAACTGTTTTAACTCTCATCTTTTACTGAATGCAAAGCTGAAATAACTAGAAATATACTTATAGGTTTATATGTTATGTTCATACTTACACTTGTTTTCTCTTACATGCTTAACAAACTAACTAAACAAATAAATAAATAAAAATGTTAGTAGAACAAGTCCAACCCTAATTTCTACTGCTTCCCACCAACATGGAGTAAACTGGAAACGCTTATATGAAACAGGAAAAGGGGAAATAAATTCTAACTAAAAGTGCTGCGGCTGAGTTCTCTCCCTTCATTTTAGCTTTATTTAGCTTAGGATACAAAAGAATGAGGTGTAGGAGGGTTGACACAGAAAAATACTTAGAAACATCAGTTTCAAAGTAAAGCCTATCCCATTTCAGTACTTTTAACAAGCACATGTTTTCCCAACTTGCAGGGGCTATGCTGAAAAGTAAAAGTTGCAAAACTAGAAAAATCAGCCTATCTCTGCCATGAGCCATTCAGTGGCAACTCAGGTCAGAAAAGAAAGTACATAAAATACAGGGCAGAAAATGATATACATAAAAGTGTATTCTCTACCACATATCTCTGCTTTGTTTCTCCCTTAGGAATATTTTTCACCTGTTAACAGCTGAGCTGCTTGTGTTCTCACATGTTTCTTCTCTGAGTACTATGTGAGTATCCATACAGAGAAGTTTGCAATGGATACAATGGACACAAAACACACAGGTTTAGCAATTATTAGAACAGGTTTTCTTCTTAGTGTATGCTAAGATTAAAATGCCATTGTATGTTCTTTGTGATAGAAGACAACCAATAAGACAGATAAGGAAAAGGAGGGGGGAGGGGAGAAGGATAACTGTACATTATTTTCCATTGTTCTGGCTTCTAATTGTTGCAGGATGGAATCATGCTATGCCATTCTGTTCTTGGTATCAGAGCATGAGTGTGATACACTGGAAATGCTTCATATTCTGAAATGGATAATGGTTATACTTGATTTCTTTCGCCTCTTGATTTTTAGCATTTTGATAAGCAAGTGCCACTTCACCCTTAAGGATTTCTGTTGACATTTAGCACAGTGAGGTAGTTTTAACAATGGATGCATTCTTCTGGGAGCAAGTGGTAAATGAAAGCAAATGCATATCCACTACAGTGTCCTGAACATTGAATTTGCAAAAAAAAAAGTTGTTGTTAGCTATAGACAACTGACAAAACAGTGAACTTTCAAAATAAAAGGAGTTGCTTTAACTGAAGGCATGTTTAGATGGCTCCACTACTGAGATGGATATACTAATTTTCTCCTAATCTGGTGTTTATATTCATTTTAATAATATTTAATTTTTAACACTGATTTTTTTAAATTACTGTTTTTATATAAGGCTTGATTTATTGGATTATTTTATGCCCACTTGGGTAACTTTTGGTAAGGTAGACAGTCATAAAAATATGCTTAATAAATATGTAACTTTATTAAATGATATTGAAAACATATACTGTAACATTTCATTGCTATCTTTTCCACACTGTGAAGTTAAGAAAACATTGATTTGATGAATGCAAAGTGATGGAATAAATGAGGTTGAAGTTTTCAACACATCATAAAGTCAGGTATCTAAACTATTTGAAATTTGGAAGCATCTGAGAATAGTTCTTTTGTTATGACAATGTTTTTAATGATAATTGGGAGAGAAAAATGAAGTGTGTACAATATCAAACCTGCATGATTTTAATATGGATCTTGTTGTAAGTAATTTGATACATCAGTTTCTCTTTAAAGTGACAAAAGACTCTTAGTTATTTTAGTGACAAGATAAAAATTACAGTTATATGTAGATGGAAATTGCAGGATCCATTTGCAGATGTATTTCACAAGGCAACAAAAGGACTCCACTCAAAAGTTCACATAATTCTAATACACTTCCATGTATATTCTGTGCACTTCTGTGCGTAAAAGAGTTATAAATATAATATTTGGACTGCAATCCTGAACTGAATTCGTGGAAAATGTATCTTTTTAACTCAATCATATTTCCTTCTAAATGAGATGTATACAACTTCATTGAAAAATATAAATGTCTTGATTCATTCAGAAGGTAATTATAAATATAACCAAGGTTATAAATAAAATTACAAAATGCTGTAGTTTAAAGACTGAAATTCTAATTTTAGAGCAAATAAACTCCACTAAATAAGCATTGTGCTGCATGTTATTTTACATCTGTCAGGTAAGGATACCAGACTAAAAAGAAATGGGGCTCATCAACAATATAAATTATTCCCTCCATCTCAAAATAAAGAATTATTGCATTATTAACAGGCATATTTGGCACCTGTTTTACATTTTTTCAGCTTAGGTTAAGACTCATACATTTATTAATATAGTGTCAGAAAGAGAAAAAATGTTTAAAGATGTCAATGTGATATTGAAGTACATACATTTAGATTTTATTGATGAATGGAAAATTCTTGAATTATGATGCAAGGGATTTTAACAAAAACGATTATTTACATCACTAGATGGAATTTGCTACAACCAATTTAAAATTCTGGATTTATTTGTTAGATTTATATTCTGTCTTTTGTTATATATGTGCTCCATTTCAACTTATAAACTAAGATCAAAGTTTAATCTACTGTTCAATAACTGGATTATTTTCTTTACATATATTATTCTGTACCTAAAGTAATTATTGAAAATCCAATCAGTGTTCAATCTTCAACATCTTTATATCAAAAGTCTGGGTCAAGTACTCACAATGTTATTCTTTTTCATATGTGTGTGTGTGTGTGTGTGTATGTGTTACAAACTGAATTCTCTGACATTATTTTCATGCTATTGTAAACTCTGATCTGGTCTTGGGGAATACTTTTTTTAGGCCAGGTCCCTACTTGAAAGTGGCTTGCGATTTAAACCAGCCCAAATTCAGGTTTATGTATTACAATTCTAAGGAGAGCAAGCAGTAGTTTCTCATTTGAAGGTTAGATAATAGACTAAACAATAAATGCAAAAATCATGCTGCGAGTCTGCTCTTCTACAACATTGTTTCTCCAGCAGGTGGCATAACCTAGTTTACTTTGGGCAATCAATGCAGGTTTGACTTGATTAGTACTTGATTAGTTGGGAAACCACTAGGAACTCTCACATCCCCAGATTAGATTTGGAAGGATAAAATAAAAATCTCAAGGAGAAGACAAATTATTTGCATTACGTTTTATAAACTATATGAACATGTCCATGTTATCAGCAGGACTTAAATGTCATTGAATGAAATTCAATTTCATTGAATTTATCTCATTTAAATTATCTTATACATAATGCTTGTAAAACTATAAGTTTTTTGCTGATACGTAATGCTACGTAATGATACGGTTTCCTGTTTCTTTAAAAAGTATATAAGTGACCATTGTAATACTGACTCCATCTTATTTTCTCCTAGTTTTTCTCTCAAGGAAAACAAAATTAAGATAATTTTTATATCCTCTTTCAAGACATGTTTTCCAACATATTGGGAATAAAAATTTCCCTGCTGTTATTTTAAAATTACCTGATGTTTTTAAAGCTCAATATTGCCTCTCATAATTTTTCTATTTGTTTCCCCACAAGTGGTTAAGAATCTTTTTTCGGAAAGCCATTACATTTTCAAATTTCTCTTACTGATGAAGCCTAATGTTGCTTTCAGCTGAGTCAGTGAATTTACGTCAAGGAAAACTGAATGTATTCCAATTCTTTTAGTGCTAACTAGATCCCCATGTTGAAACGATAAACAATATTTAATGTTGCTGAGATGTCAACACTAATGCAAAAATATACTTGTAGTCATATATGTTGGAAAATTCACAATCTCTTATTTTCTTCATGTGTACTGGAAAATTCCACATGGAAGAATCGGCCAATATCTATCAAACTCATGTTTTTAAAAATGACACTAAATGTATGTATGCATTAATGATACATAAAAGCAATAATTATACATAATATCTTTGTTTAAAATTTAAAATGTAACATCAGTTATTTTTAATGTATTATTTGGATTTGTAAAACAAAAAATGGATTTGTCACTCACCATTAAAAAATTATTATGGCACCATATAAGACCTCTGCCTTACAAATAGAATAGAAGAACTTTATTGTCATTGTAGAAGTACAACAAAACTGTGGATGCACTCCAGCAACTGTTTGCAATACAATAAAACCAAAGCACTTAAAGATAAAAATAAGAAAAATAGAGTACCCACATCTCCATTTGCAATTTGAGAGTACAATATCTACGAATATACACAACATATACATCCAACACTGACTGTGATGCTTGCCAAGTGTAATACACAAGAGATGGATTGTACTGTAATATGTTATTATACATCTAAATGAGGTATTGCGGTTTCACATCTTTACACATCTTAATAAGGTAGTAACTTATATTTATTTGCAGTACGGATGGCCCAGGGAAAGAAACTATTTGTTAGTCTAGTGGTGTGGGATTTAACTGACCTAAAGCACCGTCCAGACGGCAGCAGGTCAAAAAAATAATTGCCAGGGTGTGAGGGATCTCCTATGATGGCCTTGATTCTGCTTTGGCAGCGGGACCTGGCTAAGTCTTCCAGGGAGGGCAGAGGGCAACCAATGAACTTTTGAGCTATGTTTATCACCCTCTGTAGTTTTTCTGTCCTCAGCTGAGGAACCTGCATACCACACACCTAGACAGTATGTCAGAGTGCTCTCTCTCTTCTATAAAGAGGCTTTATAGAAAGCCAGCAACAGCTTCTTTTCCAGATTGTCTTTCCTGAGGAACCGCAGGAAGTGCAGCCGCTGCTGAGCCTTCTTCACTATGGCCTTGGTGTTAGGGGACAGGAGATGTCAGCTGAGATATGAATGCCAAGGAATCTGATCGTAGAGACAGTTTCCACTCGTTCTCCATTGATGATGAGTGGGGCGTGGTCCTGTCTATACTTCCTGAAGTCCATAATCAGTTCTTTGGTTTTATGGACATTCAGTGACAAATTGTTCTGTGAACACCAGACAGACAAGTTCTCTACTTCTGCCCTATATGCCGTCTCATCCTCTCTGGATATGAGACCAATCACGGTCATATCGTCCGCAAACTTTATGATGGTGTTTGTTGTGTGGCTTGGTGAGCAGTCAAAGGTGTACAAGGCACATAACAGGAGGCTCAAGACAGAACCTTGGGGGGAACCAGTACTGAGCGTAATAGTGAAAGAAAGGTGAAAGGTACAAAGTGAAAGATAAAGGTTTTCTCTGTCTAGGTTTTCCCTTTCCAGTTGTATCCAATTCTAAGGGGTGGTGCTCATCTCCCATTTCTTAGCCAAGGACGCCAACATTGTCTGAAGACATTCTGTGGCCAGCATGACTATATGCCGAGGGATATATAGTCATGACTATTTACCTTCCCACCAAAGTGGTACTTATTTATCTACTCATATTTGCATGTTTTCAAACTGCTAGTTAGGTGGCAGCTGGGACAAGTAATGGGAGCTCACTCCATCATACAGTCCTCAGGTCTTGAACCCAAGCTGTCAGCTTTCCACTGACAAGATCCACATGTTTAACTGTTGAGCAATCGTGTCACTCTGCTTTCCAAGATATTATGATCAAAAGTAATATATTAATACATTTCGTATTTTTGTTTTGTTTTTTCCATTACCATTTCTGAACAATACAGAACTAAAGCTGTGGTGGCTTATTCTAACAGAGGAAAAGTTGGAGAAAGATCTATTATTTCTCATCCTTGACCCTTATTTCTATAAATTAAGTTCAACACACAATTTATTTAAAATGTAGATTTAGTTTGTTCTCAGAAAACTATACAAACAGGACTGGGAATGGTTGATAGCCAGCTAATCATTGTAATTTGTGATGAAGTAATGATCTACCAATGAATATACGGTACTGAGATTCTCTGAAATAATTTTATACTATAGTTTTTCAACAATTTTTCATAAACATATTTTAATATTTTAATGAAGAGATAAATTGAAGTATTCATTATTACTGAAATTGTTGTGGTGTTGGATATTTTTGGAGAGTGGGGCTGTTGTTATTTTTTTGCAGATGTCAGTAATTCATTCTCTCTCTCCCTCCCTCCCTCCTCCCCCT
>CM042848.1:5197304-5209804 GCA_023653725.1 Bungarus multicinctus | reverse complement strand
ACATGTGAATAATTATAGCTGCATGCAAAAACCCAGTGTAAAACATTATATTTTATTCTGTGATTATTCAAAAATAGTTTTGAAATTATATTACACTTATAAAGAATGAGTTGAATTATTTACACAGCAGAAGTATATTTAGTAAAATGATTCAGTGATAGACTAAAATATCTGAGGGAAAAAACAAAAACATTTATTCCACTTATAAAAATCAAGTTCACAGCTTGTATTTATATGAACTGCAGCTCACTTTCTGTGTCTTTCCAGTTTCACCACACATCTGCACATTTAAATCTCGTTTATTTCAAAGCACATCTGAATCATTGCTGCTTTAAAGATTGAATTTTGATACATATCCTAAAAGTATTTCTAAATCTATCATTCTATCAAAACTTTTTAAAAAATGTTCAGTACCAATTAGAAAGAGGTAAGAGCATATAAAACATCCCATAATGATAAGAGAATATTGAAAGAAAATTAATGCATTTTTTTAACTGATACAGACTTGTAATTGGAATAGACTTATTTATTTAGGAGATTAAAAACATTCTTATCAATATAGTTTGATTATAATTCACATGATGTCTTGAAGAGGAAATATGGCTTTGCTTTCTTGAAATAAATAAATAACTTCTCCCCAGACTGAAAATGCAGCCTCTGCCTATATACAAGACAGGCTATGGCATTGATAAAATCTGTGCAGTCTGATTCTTCGGTGCAGGTCCAAAGTACAGCAAGAGGTTAAACATTGCAACTGCAGCTCACTTCCATTTAGTTAAGATAACTAACTTTTCTTCCCAATTCAGGTCCATGTAAATATTGAATATTTACTTCAGATCTTTTTAAAATAAATCTGTGGCTTTTGTAATTATTAGCTTAGGAAATACATTGTTGGTCATATATTTTAAAATTTATAAACAGAATCTTGCTCTATAGTGGCTCATGATTATGTTTTAATATTAGTGTATATATTATTGTAAAATGGAATTTAGAATGGTCCTAATAATACAATAAATGAATTTACACAGAATGGTATCCTTCCAACATAGATCTTCCCCTTGCCATTTTCTTTCTATATGGGCCTATATTAACATTTTGCTATTTATTCAAACCAGAAATGGAACAGAAAAGTTTATTATGAGAATAGATCCCTCCAACCCTTTAAAAAAACTTTTCAAAACAAAATGAAATTATCTTTGTAGCATACATTATTGCCTTAAATTACTATTACTTTTACATTATATATCAAACTGGAATATACAAGCTTTGTTTTATATAATTAAATAAAAATTGGATCATTACAAGATTTGCATTTTTCCTGAGATTGAAACCTCTTTGTGAATTTTTTTAAAGAACTAAGCTTTTATCTAAAAAAGAGTGCTTGAATTTTAATCAACCAATAACGATGTTATTGTTGGATAGGTAATAATTGTCTTCATATAAACTGAAAAATATTGTTTGGGATGATTAATATACAAAGCTGCATTATGCATGTGGGAGTGTTGATGCACAGTTTTTAGTTCTAATGTTATTATGTAATTGAGAGAACATGTTCATTTGCTCTAATAACTACTAAGATGCACTTAATAAAATGAAATGTAATAATACTTGTAATTTAATCTATTCATGGAAGTAATTTTAAAAATCTACTATTCTCCTTAATGTAGATAACGTTCATAATTTATAAAGTGTTGTGATGCCGAATTGACAATACCATTGTTTTTTTCCACTCTGAGATGATTCTGCAGCCTTCATTATCTGCATACCAACCTCAGGATTATCAAGGGCAAACAAAAGATAATTAACACCAGAAATAGGCAAATGCAGCAGCTAGTGACTGAGGTTTTTCATTTAATGCAGTGCCCCAGAAAAATCAGGGAAATGAAGTAAGTATTAAAATGAAAACCATTTTTCCCCATGCAGAAAATACATTTTATACATATTTAAATCTCAACACTTAAAATGATATTTTGGTTCTAAAGACTATTTCTCAAAAGACTAATTGCCATAATCTCCATTTACCACCTGTGTTATGTGTGTAGAAAAAAGGAAAGTATTATTAAAAATAGTAAATTTCTATGCTTTATACTGAACTATTGTCTTCAGTAGCAGTCTCACATTGAGGACACCTCTGTTATATTTGCCACATGATTTTTAAAATTGACTTCATTTTTCAGGAGCTCATTTCGCGTATAGTTAAACAGACCAAAGAGCAACACCTACATTTTGAGAGAAAGTATCAGCAGTTAGAACAGTTAATGCAATACATGGATAAGAAAGGTTGAGTTGTTAAAGTGTCTGTGAATACATTTATTGTATGCATTCATTAGCACTATGTAATATACAAAATTGCATTTATTTTAGTAACAGCTTTGTAAAGAAATAAGTACTAAAACTTGGGAACTTTCATATAATAGAAAAAAATTAAAATGACTAACAAAAGAAGGATTTGAAAAAAGACCTGTATTTTCAGCATCCTGTGTTGCAATTGACTTGGCTTTTTTCAATAATTTCTTACAACAGGATCTTGTTCTCTGTTCCTCTGAATACCCTGAACCTGATGATACATTGAATAAAATCCTCTACATTACTTATTATATGTGGGGTTTAATTTAACCTTAATTCATATGGAATTTGCTGCAGCAAGAAGTATGACAGATTCAATTTCAGGAAGTGTAAATGCCATGATGACAGGGATGGATGATTCAAGCTGAAGTTGATGTTTTGAATGTAATAATTATGATATATAGAATTACACATATCAGTTTTTAAGCAATGAATAATTGATACTCTACCACTGTAATAGGAACTCATCTCTGAAGAATTTACCATCTAGTTTAAATTCCTAAAAAAATTTAAGAGTTGTTAACCTAATCTTATGTAGCTTCTTCTCTGGTAATATTACACTAATAACTAGAGCATACAAAACATTTGCTAGACCAATACTCGAATACAGCTCATCAGTCTGGAACCCACATTATGTATCTGATATTAACACAGTTGAGAAAGTCCAGAAATATTTCACAAGAAGAGTTCTCCACTCGTCTACTCGTTGCAGAATACCTTATGCCACCAGACTCGAAATTGTAGACCTAGAAAACCTAGAACTATGCCGCCTTCGGTCCGATCTAAGTATATTATATAAAATCTTACACATACATACAATCCTACCTGCAAATGAATACTTCAACTTCAACCATAACAACACAAGAGCACACAATAGATACAAATTCAAAGTTAATCACACCAAACTTGATTGCAGGAAATACGACTTCAGCAATAGAGTGGTCAATGTCTGGAATACTCTACCTGACTGTGGTTTTTTCCCCAAACCCCAAAAACGTGAACCTTAGACTGTCTACTATTGACCTCACCCCTTTCCTAAGAGGTCTGTAGGGGGCGTGCATAAGCGCACCAACGTGCCTACCGTCCCTGTCCTATTGTTTCTTTTTTTCTTTTTCTTATATGTATCCATGTATTCATAACTATGTTTTTACTTATACCTATTATCTTGTAAGCAATTGACAAATAAAATAAATAAATAAATTTCAAAAAAAACTGAGGTCTAGAATTATTTCAGTTGGATCAAGAAGTAGAATCAATACTATATGTAATCTGTTTCCATTCTGGTATAAATCTCCATTTATTCTGTCAGGATTCCAGCAGTTGCCCCAAATCATGAGCCTCGAGCCAAACTTCAAAACCTATCATGAATTTATTAGGAGAGAATATGTCGGCAGGACCTGGTTGAAGCAGATTCTGACATGAAATTCACTGTCACCCTTGACTCTCGTTTCCCCCCACCCCTTTGGGTGCATAATAATTCATATTCTCCAATGAAATACTTCCATAGCCAAGAGTCATCAATCATGTTCTCCAATTAGATTTGTGTGGCAGAAACTCCGGTTGCCTAATTACAATCTCTGCAAGTTAAGAATGGAATGCACTTTCGATTCCAAACTGCTGCATTGCTCTTTCAAACTCCTTCCCTCCCTTTCTGTTGGCAACTATAAAACAGGCATAGAAATGTTTTATGAGTTGACATATTCTAAGATTTACATGACATTTTAAAAATACTAGATATTTGTATTTTATCTAAGAGTGTGGACAAATGAATTGAAATATACAGCTTATACCCTAGATCAGTGATTCTTGATCTTTTCTTCACTATAATAAATACCTTTTGTGACAATGGACCATGGCCATGAACTCCCAAGACTTAAGATTTAAATCAAAACATTTCTTCAAGCCTTCACAGACTCCCTGTGATAATGTTATGACTCCCTAGGAGTCCACGGATCACAGATTGAGAACCACTGCCCTAGATCAGGGGTCCCCAACCTTTCAGACCTAGGGATCACTAAATTCATAATTTTAAATCCCGCGGACCACTAATATGAATCCAGCGCGCCATTGGCTGAAGCACTTGGTCTCCCAGTGACGGGGTGGGGTCCTTCAGGCACTTAGCTTGGCTGCCTGTTTCTGCAATCTCAAAGAGCCATTTGGATCCGTTTTCCACAAAAAACAAAATACTAGGATCTGTCATCTCTCTTTTTCTCACCTCTCTTACCTTTCTTAGTATGTCTCATCTTTCTCTCTCACCTCTATCTCTTTCTCTCATCTTTCTCATCTCTCTCTCTCAGTATCTCCCTCTCTCTCATCTCTTTCTCATCTCTCTCTCATCTGTCTCATCTCTCTCTATCAATTTCTCTCTCACACACACACCTCTCTCTCTCTCCTCTCTCTCAGCCCACTGTGGGTTGCCCACTGTGGTTACTAAAAGAAACTTGGGGACAGGGATGCAGACTTTAGACATGGTAAATGCTATCCTAAGATAGAAAATGCTGCTGGCTATTGAGACAATGGTCTATTACTAAGTATGTCTATTTTATCTTATCAGCTTCTAAATACTAGGTGTCTTAAAGGACATTTTTATTCCCCTGCAGGCAATAGGCAGACAGCAGTGGGCAGGGGGTTCACATTTTGACCTGTCTTGCCTCTGTGCCTGGACTCCAGCCTAAAACCAAAAGGACAGTTTGGCTGCCCCACCACTGCACCCTAGCACCATTGAAAAACCCCTGGCACCCTCCCTAGATTGTGTTCAAGGATTGATGTTCTTCTGTCGTCCCCCCCAGGGTTTGGCACTCACCCTGCATCACTTCTACGAGCCTTGTCTGGTCCACCACAGATGGCCCTCGAGGTGAGCAGCATCAAGTTGGCCACCCACCCAATCACATGATCACCCAGCCACATCTACCTGGCCCTTGGACAGTGACCATAAGGCTGATCTGGCCTCAATGAAATGGAGTTTGACACCCCTGATCTACAGAGACTGATCAAGAATTTGATTTGTGGGTTAACTTTATTAACTGCTCTCTAGAATTCCCAAGGATATTAATTGCTATCCAGGCAGTACTTTTTTTTTTTCACTTTACAAGATTCAAATCTGCCTACTGGAAACTCAAATCAATCATACATTCTGCTTTGCTTAAAAGAAATGAAAAATGCTGCCTGAAATTTTAAATACATTAGCTGTGATTGGTAGACTAGTAGAGTGTAATAAAATCTATTTGACATACTGATTTTGTTTAGCAACTTCTTTCTAAATTAACATCAGGTTCCTGATGATTCAGATAGCTTACACTGTGCTCAACTTTCCATATTTTGTTACTATCATTATTTTATTAAAAAGCTATCAAAATTACAAACCACAACAATCCAATGTGTTACATAAACTATATACTATATTTTCCTAAAAATACAACCTACCCCAAAAGTAAGTCCTAGCTTGATTTTTTTACATGTGCACCTAATATAAGTCCTACCCCAAAAATAAGCCCTAAAAAGACCCCGCCCACTCCAGGGTGCTTAGAGAAAAATTAAGCTAGGGTGGGGATGGAGGGGTGGAGCTGCCCTACTACTTATCTTTGGACAGTTGCAGCCAGGCCTTGCATATCCCGACTTTGCTGAAGGCCTCTGCAGCCGATAACAGAGCTCCAGGTTTATCAGGAAAGCCTTGCCATCCTTGTCAGCCACAGAACAATTCCCTGAAGGCCTCTGACAGTGAAAAGAAAGCCAAGGGCAACGTGCGCAAGTGAGGTGAGTCAATGGACAACATCCCTCTCAAAAATAAGACCTTTTTTGGTGGTGAAAAAAAAATCTAAGTCAGGGGAAACATGGGTAGTTGCAGAATTTTCCAGATGGTTGTCTCAAATTTTAAAGGATTGATGTTTATAAATGCATCGTACTTCAATGAATATATTGAGTAAGTATCACAAATATTGAATGGCTTTAGAACAAAGTCAGTCATTTATTTACATTTTTCTATACAATTTTATGTTATGCAAGTATCAGAATGATTTGTAAAAAAGTAAATGATAAAAGCAACAAAATCAAAAAGCATATACTAAATAGGAAGCAATGGAAAGAGAACCCGTACTGCGATAAAATTATGTTTTCCAATTAAGAACACTTAAAGGTCATATAAACATAAGTTTATTATTTTTCTATAATTAGAAAAGATCTAGAAGAACTTTATTGTCATTGTACAAGTACAACAAAACTGTGAATACACCCCAACAACTGTTTGCAATACAATAAAACCAAAGCACTTAAAGATATAAATAAGAAAAATAGAGTTCCAACATCTCCATTTGCAATTTGAGAGTGAAATATCTACGAATATACACAAAATATACATTCAACGCTGACTGTGACACCTGCCAAGTGTAGTACACAAAAGATGGATTGTACTATGTTATTATACATCTGAATGAGGTATTGAGGTTTCACATCTTAATGAGAAGATAATTTCAAAATTCAAAGGAAGCAAACAAAAAAAGTTTAAATCCATTTTCTCCAGGTATTAGACCCTGGACCAGCCTATCTTTGGAAAATAATTGGTTCTTAAAGTGTCTCAAGCAAAATCTGATTATATACCTTAATATTCTATTACTCGTGTTTTCCACAAAATAAGATCTGACATTATTTTCTTTGGGGCTTGAAAATAAGCACTCAGGTTTATTTTCAGGGAGATCTTATTTTTTTGATGTGCAGGGGTCGGCAAGCAGAGGGGCCGACAGGAATGGGCACGACTGCTGGCTCCACCCTCTCTGTTCCACTGTCTGCTTGCCTGTGGCTGTAATAGGCCAAGCTCTTGGCTTGCCCCAGCCCCCACCTGCCCTACCTGCTGGTCCAGCTGCTACTGAGACACTTCTTGGCCACAGTAGATGACATGCTGGCCACAGCTGCACATGCTTACATGGCCTCATGGGGCCAGCGTAAGTCATACCAAAAACCTCCAAAGTGCCGCCGGCCTGCCAGGGCCCCCATCACAAGCAGCCGCCAGTGGAGCCAGACTGTTTGCGACATCTCGCCCGTCTCCACTTTGGGCTGCTGAGTGCCGGCCTGTATGCCTATTCAATGTTGCAGGCGCCAGGCTTATAGCTATGCTGAGCCCGGCATTCTTCGGGGTCTGACAGGTGCTGCAACTCTCTTGTCGCTGTGCGAGCCAGGCATGGGGCTTCTCCTGGTCATGTTCAGCATCTGCCTGCAATGGCTCTGCAGCCACCTATGCCTTCCATCTGGCCCATTTCTTATTTTTTATTTTCTTATTTCCCTTGCTTATTTTTAATGAAATTATATTTTTTTAAATCACAAGACTAATGTTTACGAAGAGATTAGTTTGCTGTTCTTTGGCCACACACTTCAAAACTATTGGTGACAAGAAATTATGCTATAGATCTGATTTCCAACAGTTGTTATTGTTGTTATGGCCAGTTTATTATTAAGTTATTTAGCCTGTGAAAGCCCCACTTGTTTCATAAGGAAGAGGAGTCTTATAGCTTTCTCCTCAGAGATAAGTGGTAATAGGAAAATGCTACTTAGTTGACAACCGAAAACTGTGCCACTTACAAAGATAAGAGGGAGGCAAGACTGAAGAGTTCAGGGCTCGCCATCTTTCCCCAATGTTGTCTATTCTCTCATTAAATTTATAAATAAAATAGGTAAGACAAATTAAATTTTAAAAGAAAAAAATGCTTCCTTACAAATTCCCCCTTCTCTCTCCTCTCCCCATCACATATTGAAAAGCACAATATTGAAATTTCTTGAACATTTTCTTCAGTATAGTACTCATAGTCTAAGTGTGGAAATTCAATATAGACACATATGATGATTAAAAGGAAATACTTAATGTGGAGCTATCATAGTGAACCAAAATAACTTTTTTTTTTCATTTCTGAACATTTTAAAGCAGTTCTATAGCTCAGATTACATTATTGTTACATACATAGATTTTTTTTATTTATCATTGTATTATTATTTTTTCTCTTTGCATGTTTTCCCAGAGCCCATCAATTAATGAGGGGTCAAACTCTCTGAAAGATCTGTGTTAAAACCAAGGTCTAGATCCTGCAAACTCGTACATGGGTAAATCTTTTCATATAACATAAACACAAATGTATAAATATGCATTCACAATAGCTTCTTCCTAAAATATGACAAAAAATCCTCGGCATCTCCTTACTTTATTGTAAGCTCAGTCCAATTTTGGAAGTGCTCAAGATATGAAGTATACCTCTACTTTTAGAGTGCTCAAGATATGAAGTATACCTCTAAAAAGCTACTTTTCACGTCTTTGAGTAGCACAAGGACACAGAGAAAGAAACAAGAGAACATTATAAAACAGATAAAAAAGCTGTGACACTGCCCAATCTTAGTTTTGAACTTGTACACTATTAAAGCAACTATACAGTACCATATGTACAGTAGTATAACTGAATTAGATTTGGGGATACCCAGGTTTTCAATCCTTCCTCAGCTATAAAAGGTCTCTGAGTGAATTTGGGCCAGCCATACTCAACTCCATCTTACTTGCAAGGGATGTTGTTATGGGACAAGTTAGACTTTGTACTGCACTTACAATATAAGTGCATTCCAAATAAAAATACAAAAAGTATTATGAGCAGCCAAATACAAAATAGCCTAAAACATAATATATTAAAAATTATATATATAATGTGTGAAAGTATATGGCTTCTACACAACCATGCATTATAGAAAATGCATTCCAAATGTCCATTTCCAAATGCACCAAAAGTATGACTACATGGAACCTTTTACACTGGTTATTGAGATCTAGTCTACATTTACTACCACATATACAAGCAGACACATGCAACAGAAGCACAGAAACAAAGGCCACCTATCTATTGTAGACCTTCAGATATTTTTAAAATGATCTTGCAGTGTCTACATAGAACATCTCTGCTCTTCATTAAATTGCCTCTTTTCGAAGACTTCTGCATAAGCCTGAACATATACACAGTTGCTTTAATGAATCAAATAATTGAAGTGTGTCTTTAATGTATTTCCTACAGCAGCCACTTGTTTTTAAAAATCGCTAAACTCTAAAAGGTTTAACGGACACAAGACAGCAAAGAAAAAAAGACTGTTTAATCATTAATTGTGAAGCATCTTAAGCTCAGGTTTGGATTCATTCTGAACATAAACTATATCTGATTTTTTTTTTCTCTATTACATCTGCATCTCTACTATTACCTGCACATGAAACATTTATATGTATGGTAGGGATAAATAAGAGGAGCAGGACTGAAGGGGGAAGGATATGAGAAAATGGGTATGATCAAAACAAAAAGTAACACATAGGAATTTTTTTTAAATCTTAAATCTCATCTTATCTAATTATTAAAAGCCACTACATTTAATTTTAACTTCATTAGGATTGAGAACTGCAAAAACAGTTGTGTAGTTGCATGTTGTAGATTGTGTATCCACACTATAGAGAATTCACTGGTTTTAAAACTGCAATTTTGTAGCTTTCCAACATGAAAATAAGTCCCAGTAAGGTCAATAAAATTATTCCTAAGTAAATTTCTAGTATCACATAATACTATTGAGGTTCTATTGTAACTGCAAAATGTATTATAAGAAATTCTGTCCTATAGTTATGGTTATTTCTGTTCAAGTATGAAGATACTAAGGCAAAAATTCCCGTATGGATTCTTCATCAAGAATGTGCAACATTCCGATGTTAAATTAAGAGTTTCCAGGAGTAAAATGAAGCAATATTTTACTTTGATCATTCCGATTATTGCTGTGCCCCTCTGGAGACTTCCCAGTCACTGTTAGGGCATATTGGCATACCTCTGGCATACTGAATCCTAGTTTTCAAGGATTCTATTTTTAACAACAATATGCGCATATATAGATATATATGCCTGATGTACAGTCAGCCAGCTAAGATAGCCAAAAGGAATTTTAGGTTGCAATTAATAGTAACTTCTGCATCTAAGGTTATAAGTACTTTTTCACAGACTGTAATGAACACTCAGCAATGCAGTTCCAATTAAATGTCTTGATTTTTTTTTTTTTGCAACAAATTTTCTCTTGATGATTCTACATTATTTCTTTGACAAAGAAAGAAAAATGTTGACAACTAGGCCAGAAATCCAGTTGATTGAAATAAAGCTCTTATTTCACACCAATTAAACCACTGTATGTTAGGTCCAGGATTCCTTAAACCGATAGCCTTTTTGCTTGGGAAAGAGAAAAACAGGGACTCTTAGGTACTCTACAGCTATTACTCAAAGAATATTTTACATATGTGCCCTGAAAAAATATAGCTACTCCATCTGAGTATATAAAATACATGATCACCATTAGCCAACAACATAGATTTTAGTGTATTTTGTTGTTGTTGGCATAGGGATTGTTGTAGCCCAATTGGTAACCTCCTCTGAGACATAATTTATACTTTAAAAATCTGTTTATAATCTACAATCCATTCTTAATGTTATACATATACTATTATGTGCCATCTAATATAGCAATGTGCATCACTTTATTTTTATTTATTTATTTGTCAATTGCTTACAAAATAATAGGTATAAATAAAATATAGTTATGAATACATGGATACATATAAGAAAAATAAAATATAAAAGAAACAATACAACAGGGATGATAGGCACATTGGTGCGCTTATGTATGCCACCTACAGACCTCTTAGGAAAGGACATTTTTTTAAGAGAAATCAAAGTTCATTTAGGTTTGCACAAATCCAACTGGCTCTTTGTAACTGATTTCTGTTTAAACCCCAGCCTAATTAATTTGATATCACCAAATTTGCTACTTCACTATTCGATTTATGAATAACTTTAAAAAACTGATCCTTGTAAAGGAGAATTCACTGAAATATTATCTGTTAATTCCTACATTGTTCTTTAATAAGTCTCTCTTATGCCAAAAGAGCTTTCCTTATGACTAATAAAAATTGCTTTTATAATAGACTTTATCAAAAGTTGTTTTTCAACACCTCCAGCTCTACTTTCAACCTACTTCCAGAAAACTCTAGAAAATTAGTGAAACTTTTTTTTATAAAAATTAAACTTGTTTATATTGTCCAACTTGTTTATATTATTGACCTATTTTTCTTAATGCTTCATGGCAGAACCACTAATATATTTAAATCAACATTAAAGCTGATTGGTCTTCATGTTGGATCTTCCATGTATCTTTTCTAAAAACAAGTACTTTTCATATGAAGAATACTGGAGAAGATTGAAAAAGATCTTTTAGTACAGTTATATAAAATGTTATCAATATTAACTTTATTAATGATTTGTACCTTCTCAAAACCATATATCATTATCTACTTTGTTGGCAACAGTGGCTCATACAAAATGAACGGAATTCTTCATTGATTTAAAAGCAATAGCTTCAAACCAAAATGAATAGGCTTTTGCCATCTTTTTACATTTTCCTAAGAAATGGGCAGAAAAAACAATAACATCTAGAGATGGATGGATAGTATATCTTGAATATAACTTTGAACAGTGGAAATGCTATGCATAGTTCTATGCATTAAGGTTACTGGCATGGAAGACTATAAGCACACCTATACAAAATAAAATATCAGACGCACACAAAGATGGGTTCTTCCTCAGAGCTCATAATGCTGTCAATAATCATATGCACTAATAAGAGTTCCTTGCCTTAAATATAATGAGAATAACACTATCAGACAAATGGTACCTGATGCCACCTGATGGAATTGTATTTTTATGCCCATAAATTATCATTGATGTGATATCTTTTGTGATCTCTTCATTTGCTGCAGCAATTTCACTGACCTATTTCAGAGCCATCCTTGTCTATTTACAGTTTGAGAGCCTTTGTACATTTTCTTATTAATTAAAGCCCCTAATAGTTGCATTTGTAAATTATGTCTTAATGTTCAGGACACAACATGGGATTGATCTCTATAATGACTGTTATTATATACTGGACAGTATTGGTAACAAGATCAGGAACCAATTGTAAATAATTAAACTAACATAGCAAACCATACAAGGATAAATATGAAGGCCTTCACAATTATACATGCAGTATTAGTATTAAAATGATCATTCTTAAGAAGCAAAACCAAGATCCCCATTGATAATTGACAGTGCTGTGAGAGAATAGCAGTCAAACAC